>WBZZ01003020.1:115000-191749 GCA_019918135.1 Paulinella micropora | reverse complement strand
TTAAAGATGAAAGTAATGTGAGAACCTCAGATAGAATACGAAAGAAGAAACAAATATTAGATTTATAAACCGAACACATTTAACCCTATAAGATTATCAAAATGTTTATCAGTGGATATGTTCTAATTCTATGAGATGTATTATACACTCCTCCGCATTCGCAACAGATTTTTTTATTTGTGTCTTCTTTCAATTAAATTTTCTCCCTGTTTGTCTATCTATTTTTTTGAATACTCTTTCATATATTTCGCTTTCCTCTCCTTTATTTCTTCTGATACATATTTCTTTTTATTTGTGTCTGTGTTTTCTTCTTGTATTGCTTACATCTTTTTTTAACTTTCTCTTCTCTCTCTATATATTTGTCTTTGTTGTCGTTGTAGTATTCTTTATTTTGCTGTTTAAGTTTTTCTTTGTTTTCTTCGCTCCATTTCTTTTTTGGTTTGTCCTGTGATACATCTATTAACACAATTTTCATTTTCTCTAATTATTTATCCTTCTCTCCTATTTAGTTCTATTTTGTTATTACATTTGTATTCTTCTATTAATTCAATGTAGTTATTATCATATTTCGATATTTTCAAAAGAGGAAACATAATTTTCTTTTTTCATTTTCCCATACCTTAAAAGCTCTTCTATGAGCATACAATCTTTTATGTAGTGGGTTTGTAGTTGAACCAATATATATTTGGTTGGTCTGGTGCGAACGGATAGCATAAATCTTTCCTTGCTTGTAGTCTGGCATTGTCTTTTTATGTCTTATTCTGTCCTTATCCTTAAATGAAAATCATTAGTTTTTATATGTAGGTGGTGGCTTAAATTCTAGAAAATTCTATTTCCG
The DNA here is from genome assembly GCA_019918135.1 of Paulinella micropora. NCBI lineage: Eukaryota > Cercozoa > Imbricatea > Euglyphida > Paulinellidae > Paulinella > Paulinella micropora. The sequence continues at coordinate 190,911 of WBZZ01003020.1, read as the reverse complement.
CGAATATCACCAAGCAACACCCCAACAGCGCGGTGTTGGAGTGTTTTTAGGTAAAAACAGAAAATCAGAATTCTGTCTGGACAGGTTTTTTCATTTTTTCTTTTTACAATACATATGTTTTCTCTCAGTGTTGGGGGTGTTTTGTGCTCAATCTATAATCTCTTTTAGATTATAGATATTATTGATTTTCGTTTTTATTTAAAAGTAAAAGTAAAGCGGAAAAAATTTTTGCTTGATTTTTATTTTTATTTAAAAGCGAGATTAAGAGTAAGAGAGATTTCTTTATTTTGCTTTTTTGTATTGATTGAAATTTTGATTTTTTTATTTTGCTGTTTTGACAGGAGATACACTATTATTATTATTATTATTATTATTATTTTGGACACCGTGATAGCCCAGTGGTCAAGTTTCTACCATATGGGCCCTGTCGCCAGTTTCGATTCCAGTCGGTGCCACCAGTATTTTCATTGAACATACCGATCCGTCTGGACCAGTATTTTCATGGAACATACCGGCCCGTCTGGAAGTGTTGGAACTGCCCTTGCGGGGGTGTCATTAGAGCTTATCGTCAATTCTTCGTACTCCCTCACGGGTGAGACGATGGAGGCGCATGTGCAGATTTGCATCAGCCATTGACAGAGAAGCACTATTATTATTATTATTATTATTATTATTATTATTATTATTATTATTATTATTATTATTATTATTAATATTATTATTATTAATATTGCTAATATTATTATTATTATCATTATTATTATTATTATTATTATTTATTATTATTATTATTATTATATTATTATTATTATTGTTGTTGTTGTTGTTGTTCAATTTAATTAATATTCAATAACTAGTTGGAGTGTGGCTATCGAGCAAATTAATGTTGTTGTTGTTGTAAATTTAATTACAGTAATTAAACCAGTGGCATGATGGTGCATGGATAACGGCCTTTCAACCCCACTTAAAAGACAACTAGATGTCTAACTAATCATCCCCGGCCGACTCGGAACTCACTGTGCTATAGGACTCTAGAGCTCAAAGACAAGAAATAAAGAAAGGAAAAAGGAGCAGAAGAGCATGCACTATACTTTTCAGAAATAGTTATTATTTAACAACAGGGGTTTAGTAAAACAACAACATAAGAGGGAAGAGGAAAGGCTGTGAGGAGCGCAGACAGGCCTCGAGAGAGGAGCAAGTCCACAGAGTTGTTGTTGTTGTTGTTGTTGTTGTTGTTGAGATGTTGTTGTTGATGTTGTTGTTGTTAATATCAAGTAGTGCTGGAGCGTGGGCTGCCAGAACAATTGAGTGAATGTACAACAATAACAACAACAATAATAACATCAGCAGCAGCAGCAACAGAAACAAAAACAAAAACAACAACAGCAGCAGCAGCAACAAGAATAACAACAACAACACAACAACAGCAACAACATTATCATTAAATTTTACAACAACAACAACAACAACAACAACAACAACAACAACAACAACAACAACGAGACGACAACGACAACGACATACAACACAAAAACATTCTGTGTTTTTTTTGTTTTTTGTCCAAAAATATTCTAAGTTTCATTTCTTCCCCTCTCTGCTATCTATACACTTTACACTATCGAGCATGAGTTCGCTACAAAACACACATGCATCATAGCAACAGATCGAAAGCAATAACAGGCAAGAGAAAGACGTACGTACCAGAAGAGCAAGAGCACCACCAAACAACGCTCTGAATGGATCCGCCATGGCTCTGAGGCAGGAGGGGGAGCGGACGAAGCGGAAGATGACGCAGAACTCGAGGACGGGGAAAAAACAATTTCCTGATTTTGCAGCTCCAATCCAAGAAGTTGCCTTGCCTGCAGAAGCAAAAACAAGATAAGCAATGAAAGCAGAAACAAACATGCAACACGTATTTTGATTGAATGAAACAAAAAAAAACAACCTTGGCTTCATATCTGCGCTCCTCCGCCTCAATTTCTCGGCAAGTATGGCGGCGTTTTTTGACCCTGTCGGTCTGCAAAAACCGCAACAGAAAAAAAAAATGCCAATAAAGAGAAGACATTCAGCAAACACAAATCTATGCACAAAACAAGACCCTTGTAAATTTCATATTATACTACTGGCAGTCCAGATGGAAAAAAAGAAGGGCAAGGATGTGTCTAAGTTGTTGGCGTACAGACGAGACGAAACTCACAAAGTAAATTGGCTGGTAGAGATGAATGACAAAAGTCAAGACTGGAAGCCGGACGAGGAATTGCGTCAGAGAGACGATTGGGTCGGTCTATCCTGCCTCGTAACCATCCCAAACGCTAATACGCTGGGTTTCCTGCCTGTGCACATGGTGCAGTACTTTGACAATGCAGGGCACCCAGGAAAACAGTCCATGTGGGAAAATGCTCCAAAGGAGCCAGAGAGTGGGGAGGTGCGGAGAGGGAATAGACAGAGGAAGGAGAGAATGAGACTTGAGCCAGAAATGGAAGAAGATGAAGAAATTGATGAGGAGAAGAAAGAAAAAGGAAAGAAGAAAGAAAAAAAAACAAAGAAAGAAGTCAGCAGCCAAAAGACAGAAGCAAGCCAGCAGCGGGAGGAATGGGGAAGCGAAGAAAGGAGATGAAGAGGAGGAGGAAGGAGAAGAAGAAGAAGAAGAAGAAGAAGAAGAAGAAGAAGAAGAAGAAGAAGAAGAAGAAGAAGAAGAAGAGTGGAAGGATACTGGGAAAAAAGGGGAGGGAGGGAGAGGAGGAAAGGGAAAGGGAGCGGGGAAGAGAAAGAGGGTAAAGAATAAGAAGCAGAAAAGGAATGCAGCAAACAAAGTACGGAAGAAAGGAGCAAAGAAGGGAGAGAAAAAAGGTGGAAAGAAAAAAGATGGAGAAAAGGATACACGGGCAGTGAAGAAGGCAAGAAAGCATGTATGTTCAGACAGAAGCAGAAAGAACTCTTGCAGACAAGATCAATGAGAGAGAAAGAATCAGAAAACAAGAAGAAGAAAAGAAAATCAGAACAGAGGGAAAGAAAGAGGGAGAGAAAGGGAGCGATGGGGAGACGGCAGATGTGTTAGATTCAACTGGGGAAGTGTCTATTCCAATCAAATCCTCTACCGATCCCGCCAAAACACTCGACCTCCCTTTTTCAAACCCACTTGCCGCTTGGAAGGGAGTGGACTCTGTTTTCGACCCTCTGGCTTCTGTGAAATTCAAGCGGCGGACTTGGGCAGGGATCGTTTTGCTGACACTTTCGTTCGTCCCCCACTAAGTCACCGTCCACCCACCCCAACTACGCCAAATGTTGATGACATTAACTTTCAATTCGAGTCGCCGTCCCCCCTAAGTCGCCGTCCCCCCCTAAGTCGCCGTCCCCCCCTAAGTCGCCGCCCCCCACTAAGTTACCGTCCCCCCTAAGTCGCCGCTCACCCCACCGCTTCCCGAGGGTGGAGTGGATATCAAGCCGGGGTTTTCTGCAGACAGATTGCATTTTACGGTTTTGAGCAACGAGCAATATCAATTCTGGGACAGGGACGGGAACGAGGTTCAGTATTGCAAGGGGCAGACTCTCTTTGCTAAAAATAGCCCTGGTCACAAATGGCTGCTGACTTTGTTGACACGGATGTCATGGATTCAAAGAAAGGGGGCAGATGGCGCTATTATGTGGCCCGAACGATGTTTTGCGTTCCTCAACAAGAACGAATTAAAGCCCGATGAGCCTGCGGAAGAGGTCATTGTCTTCGGGCCTGTCGGTATTTTGGGAAAAGCGTCGAAGTTGAGGAAAAGTGTCAAAATTAGTGAACGAAAGCTGTTGATATTAAGGAAAGTGGATGGTTTTCCCACCCCATTCCAGTTATGCATCATGAGGTTCTGCCTGCTGGATTTGGATGTGCCCTTCAGACAGATTGAGGACTGGCAGTTTGAGGCCGAGTACCTTGGGTATATAACACCTTACGCGTCTGACTTGCCAGCAAAAGAACTCAAGCCCCTTTTCGAAATGAAATCATTTGCTGAACAAATGAGAGAGGCTGCGGAAAAAGAAGCGAAGGAGGCCAAGAAGCAGGCAAAACAGCGCAAGGCCGCGCTGAAAGCAGCCGCGAGACTTGTGGAGATGTCGGAAACGTCGCTCGGCGATGAGGAAGGGGAGGGTACCGAGGAAGACGATCAGGAATCCGAGGTGAAGAGTAAGGCTGTGAGCAAAAATAAACCTGAGAAGGGCTGGATTCGGAGGCCGCCACCGTACACACCAACGGATGATGAAATCAAATGTGGGCTGTGGAAGGTGGGAAATCACAAATGGTATTGTATCTGCGCTTTCTGTAAAAATGCGCGGCTTTCGTATTGTGATTCTGTTAAAGCGGCCGCTGTAGATCCAGCCAACAACGCGTACGCAAAGGAAGTGCAGCGGTTAGCCAACGCTTGCCGGAAGCAGGGCCGGGACTTCCAAAAACTGCACTCCCTCTTTGAACATTTTGGTGCAGCTTCGGTCGCCTCATTATGCAAGCAGCCTCCAGCCAACATCCCTCCTGAGCAACTTTATTTGTTTCAACCCGGTAAATTAGTACGCTTTTCCCCCTCCCCTCCCCACCCCTTTCCACCATCTCCTAAATACATTATCTTCTTTTTGCAAGGTTGGCCAGCTAGTGGGCAGTTTCAGACGCCTGGTGCCATGCAGCAGCCTGGTGGCATGCACGGTGGGCAGTTTCAGACGCAGCAGCCTGGACATCATGTTAATGTTCAAGAAGGTAAGATGATGTCTGCATCCTTCTTGAACATTAACATGATGTCCGCATCTCACTCTGTAATAAACAAGGAATGTGTGAAACTAGGCAACATTGGCGGGTACGGTGGGAGCCAGCAGTATGGCGGGTACGGTGGGACTCAGCAGATGCCCCAGCCGTTTTCCCCCCCAGCGCAGCCGGTAGCGCAGCAGGTTGTTGTTCAGCCTCAACCAGATCAGTCTGTACTACCTCAGCATTTGCAGCCTCAACCGAATCAGGCTGCAGCTGCACCGCTACCTCAGTTTAATGTACAGCCCCAACAAGCTGTGGTGGCATCTGCGAACAGCGGCGATCTTGCCGCTTTTTTAGCCTCTAGCTCACAGCAAGCTAATGCCTTTCTGGTGCATACGCAAGCACAGAATAACTCTTATTTGCAATACCTTGCAACGCGGAAATAATATCTGTGCTTGAGTGAGCACGTGGGGCGTTGGGGGGGGGGGGGGGGCTCACTCAGTCACACGCCCAAACATTAAGTTAGAGTTTTACTTTTCCAAATCGTTTTTAAATTTTCACTTGCTCTTTCCCCTTTCCCCTTACATTTCTGTCATATTTACATATATATATTCTGTGACTTTTTGATACCCCTAACGGGAAGCGTTTGAAATTTTTTTCTAGATAGTTAGACTATACTGAATATAGTGACGTAGTTATGATAAATAAATGTCATTGTAAAATGATTTATTATTACTTAATTCAATTGTTTTTATTTAGTTCTGATTACTTTAAGGATCAGTGCGGTACTTGGGTGAGGGGGGGGGGGGTCGGGAGCGATCGGCCTGCATTTTCAAGTCAACTTCAACCTATCACTTCAAGTTTGTAAATAATTCTTTTATTAAAATAAAGTTTAATTATTATTGAATTAAATGTTTTTCGTCGAATTCCAGCTGTTGTAAATGATCCTGCATGTTTTCTTTATATTTTGAAAAGCTCAACTCGGGTGGTGGGGAGCGGTCGTCCGGCACGCACTGCCAAGTCAGACTTACACCTTCCAAATCATTTTTTCATTGAAATAACGTTAATTATCATTAAATTAAATGTTTTCTATCGAATTCCAGCTGTTGTAAATGATCCTGCATGTTTTCTTTATATTTTAAAAAACTCGACTTAAAGAGACTTGAATAGACTTAAAACGTGACATTACATTTTTGTGAATCCATAGTTTACTCGTCGCTCGTTATGCTCCCGGCATCCCGCTCTTGGCGCAATTCGCCGTGCTTATTGATAAGCTTGGTCATCGCGGCGTTGTCCTTCAATTCGTCGATAGGTCTGCCTGTCTGCTCGGATACACGCTGGAGCAGACTCCCGGGCGAGTCGGCGGAGTCCAGCGGCGATGCTAGCGGGAGCTTTCGCATCTATGTCGGCCGGCAGCGGCGGTGCAACGGGAACTGGGGCGCCCGTGCCGGTCGCAGACAGCGGCGGAGCAGTGGGGATTGGCGAGCCTGTGCCAGTCGCCGACAGCGGCGGAGCGGTGGGGATTGGCGAGCCAGTGCTTGCAGCAGGCGCGAACGCATCCAACGCGGCCGAGAGCTGTGGGTTGGCGTATTTCATGATTTCCCTGGTCTTGGCCGCCATCTCGGCCGACCCGCCGCCCACAAAGCCGGTGCGCTGCTTCTTGAAGGGAACCGGAGCATCGCTGGTAAAAGCGCGGCCGGCGTGCCTCTTGCGCCAGGGCTTCATGTTTTCCTTTTGTCAAAAATCTGTGCAATTGAAATTAAAAAATCTCACTTGCCCTTCTTAACAACGTCCGCCGGCTTCTTCTTCTTCGCTTTTTTGGGCTTCTTGGCCAGCGCGGCCTCCACTGCAGCCCTGGCTGGTTCGGCCTGGTTGACTAGCAAGCGAGTCCTGTCGGTGATTAGCGGCATCTTTTTTTTTCTTTAGTGGGAGAAGTTAAAAAAAATAATGCAACAGCAGCAACCGGAAGGCCCGGTCGAACGGCTGCCGGAGCCGGAACAGCAGCTGGATGAGAAGACAATCGAGGAGAAGATACTTGACTATGTTGACAAACAGAAAGACAAGGGCAAGAAGAAGAAGAAGAAGAAGAAGAAGAAGAAGAAGAAGAAGAAGAAGAAGAAGAAGAAGAAGAAGAAGAAGAAGAAGGAGCAGCAGCCAGCTGAGCAGCTGCAGCCGACCGAGTTCAAGCGGAACATCGAAGTTTTCTACCCGCGCGAAAAGGGAGCGGGGCAGCTGTTCGTGCTCGTCGGCAAATCGGAACGCGGCAAAACTTGGTGCGAACCATGATCAGGCCGTACTGGAAAGGGTCCTTTTTGCGCGCGCACAGGCTGTACAGGAGCCACTTCAGGAAGTGCAAAAAAGTTCAAGAACAGCTTTTCGTTCCACTTTGCGAGCGAGCAGCACTGCAAGATCTACGAAGGTTTTAGGATGGACATCTTGCAGAACTATGTAGAAAACCTCAAGAAGCGCTACCTTGAGAACAAGTACCTCGAGCCGAGCTTCATTGTTTTTGACGATTTGGTCGGGATCATCGACAGTACAGACCGATGGATGCAGAACTTCTTCGGGACGTACCGCCACTACAACATCACGATCTTCATTGCGGTAAGTACAGTCACGCGCCTGTCATTTCTAAGTGTTCGTGTCTGTTCAGGTACAGTACTTGACGGGCCGCAACTCAGTGAGTCCCATTATGCGCGAGCAAACGTCACATTGCATCATGTTCAACTCGAAAGTGCAGCGCACCCTCAACAACTTGTGGGAGAACTTTGGCCAGCTCTTCCCGAAAAAGGAGTTCTTTGCGCACTTGGCCCAAGCGACGGACGAGCGCCACGTCGGGACACAGCATGCTGCAATGGTTTACCACGAGCACATCGACCGGCTTGAGTTCAATTACAAGTCCTGGCTCGCGCCCGCTTCGTTGCCGGACGGCGAAGTCATCCTCAGAGGGCCCGACCCGCCCAAGCAGCCGAGCCGCGCGGACATCCAGAAACAAGAGAGACTGAAACAGCTGGCGTACCGCGCGCCGAGCTTGCTGCCGACTTCGCTCAAGGGGATGTCGCGCCAAGAGCGAGAAGTGATGCAACGAATGCTCTTTTACGGCGACCGCGAGACAGCGCCTGAAAAAGGACGGGAAGACCATGGCCCAGCGGGACAAGGAGATCCTCAAGCGGTTGGACGACCAAGCCCGAGAGGCAGAGAAGCTGGCGGCGGAGCGGTTTGCACAACAGAACCAGATGATTACGCCCTTCAAGAACAAGTTCGCGTACACCAACGCGGGCACGAAGGTCAAGCCGCTCGCGCCTGTTATAGGTGGCGGGCCGCCCTCCGACGGTTACGACAGCTCTTAAATGCAACAAAAAAAACAAAAGTTCTCTCCCTTCCCATTAGCACAAAAGGGGATGTTGCTAGCCGCGCTACCGGCTGATCTTTTGGTGGAAGTGCTGTCGTACCTCCGCATCGGCGAGATCGCGCACGCGATCCGCCACCTGGAAACGCACACAAACCGGTTCGCGCGCGGCCGGTGGAAACGGCGCAAAGTGCAGAACGGCGAGCTGTCCGGCTTGCACAAATTCCTAAACGCTACTTTTAATTACGACACCAAGTCGCTGCCACGCCTCATCAACACCGTGTCGCGCAAGAGCGAAGTTATCTGCTTTGCCTGCGTCCAAAAAAAGACAGTCGAGGGCTACTGTGCCACTTGTTTCGTGTTTCACCACCGCGACCGAGTAATCACGCCCTTCGCCGCGTGCAGGCGCATGGGCCGCACGTCTTTCCCCACGCCCAGGACGACACGAGACTCCGTCGTGGCCCTGGCGTACGTACCGGCCTACCGCTTCCGGCAAGCATACGAGGACGCGGGCTGGCCGGTGCTGCAAATAGACAAGTGGACCAGTCACTTGTGGCTGACGGGAGCCGAAGAGACGGCCGCTCGGTTCACGCCCCGGTTCAACAAGAATCTGTACATTACTGATTTTTAAATCTTCTTCTCGATCTTTTTAATTAAAAAGCCAAATGCTCTGGGAAGCTATCAAGTTCATTTTCTTCTTCCCCGTCCTGCTCGTAAGTCAGAACAGGGGTCAGGAGTTCGAAAGGAGGCATTGTCTCTTCTTCGGCGTCAACTGCACCAACTGCCTCGTCCAGAGTAGATTGGAACGCGCTTGTTGTGTCTGGAGCGAGCTCGGCAAGAACTGCAAGTCCGTCCCTGACGCCCTCGAGATTGCTCACGGCAGCGGCGACGCTTGGTACAGAGGGCTGGTCGCTGACCCTGGCCTGTGTCCGCCGTGAGGGGCGTACGTTCCGGTCCGACGCAAATTGCTCCACCACTTCGGGCGCGATTTCAGGGGCACAAACCCACGTGCCCGCACGTTGTCCGCGTTGTTTCGGGAATTTCGAAATGTGACCGTTGGCCAAACGGTAGGGTGCAGCTGGAGGTGTCGACGTATTCTTTCCGCGCAACGGCTAGGAGTCAAAAAAGGAAACGTTTTCCCGGCAAAATCAATCAGCGAAATTTTTCCGTCTGGTGCCACTCGGCACGGCTTTACTTGGCTCATTGCACTTTTTGTAGTTTCAATAAAAGTCAGATTATGAGCTTTTAATTCTTGAATCTCTTAGCACAATTGCATAAACCGCGTGATCTGAGCGGCTGGTGTAGGATCGGCCGTATCAAGAGCGACATTTGCATGATTGGCAACACGGTAGGAAGCCTTCACGGAAAAAATGGAATCTAACGTTCCGCGCCAAAAACCGGGCCGGCGCAGTTCTCCGGCATGTTGCTGCAATTTTGCCGCGAAAAATTCCACGGCCTGCCGGCGTAACCGTTCGGCTCTGGTCTCGCGAGGCAGCTGTTTGAGTGTGGGCGGAATGACGTACGCGAGCTCGCCCTTCAGGCGGTTGAAGTCCTCCGCCAACCTAGCCCCTTGGTCCACGATGGCCTGCACAATCTTGAGCAAGTCGGGCTCCGTCAGGGACGGGACGCTGCGTGTTTGCACTTTTACAGAATCGTAGAACATCTGGGACTTGAGGTTCGAGACGGTCTCGGTGTTGTTGGCAAACATCAGTGAGTGGCCGAGCACCCGCGACATGAAGATGGTGCGCGAGACTTGGCTGTGCTCACCGTACAGCGCGTAGGCGCAGTTGGCGTAGATGGCCCGGAGCTTGTGTGGGCTGGGGATGAGAAAATCCTTCGCTCGTTCGTAGTGCATCTGCGTGAGGTAGTCGAACGTGTTTGAAAACCCCGCTCCCTTCATGGCCGCGTTGACCTGGTCGTTAATGAGCGCTTGGCTAGGCGTATCCGTCACTTTTTTCGACTCGGCGAGCGTGTTCATCCACGCCAGCGTCGAGACCTTCATCCGTTTGGCGGGCGGAGCCAAAGGTTGCTCGTCCTCCTGTGCTAAGATCTCTGCACGGTGCGTAGTCCAGCTCAGGTAATCGCTTTTGGGCCTGTCCTTTTTCATGAGCTTGTTCTCTTCGGGCGCCAGCCGCGAGCGGTGCCTGAAGTGGTTTTCGATCAGCCACCTCATGTGCTTCCAGATGCGCAGCACGCCAGCCGACGTGGCGGTAGGCAGTGCGATCGGCTTGCCTATAAAGATCAGGTCCTACAAATCGCTGTCGGCCGGGTCTGAGTCGGGCGCGGCCCCCTTCTTGACCGCCCTGTGCTGGACGACGTGCTTCTGCCGCCCGATCTCCGAGAAGATAATATGTTCCTCTTCGTTCACGGGCAAGAACTCCGACCATTTCCAGAGTTCTATCTGCCGGCAGCCCAGAATTGCGAGCAGCAGGAAGCCTGCAGGGCCCAGAGCGGGTAGCGCATCGTCGGCGCAAAGGGGCAGGTGTTGGTGCGCTTGGCCTCGGCCGATTCGAAACAGTCCGCTTCGGCTAGCATGGCCTGGTACAGTTCGTCCAGGAACGCAAACCACGGGTCCGCGAGCAAGGTGTTCCGCTCGGTCATCTTCTTGACATTGACTTCGTTCGTCTGCCTGACGGTGCGCTGGTTCAGCGTCCGGTCGCGGAAGAGGGACCCTTGCGTAAAGTGCTTGGCCACGAACTCCTTGCCCCAAGCGCACCGCGAGGGCTGTTTGGAGTTGTCTTTTTTCTTTATGTCCGCTTCCTTGTTGCTCGCGAGAATGAGCCACTGGGTCCTGAACTTCACGTACGCCTTGCTTCTCGTGTCGGAGTGCGGCTTGCACGCGTCCACCAGGTCGTTGATGAACGGCAGCCATTGTTCGACATCGCTGCACAAGCGCAGCAGCTGGGTGCAGCAGTCCAGGAGACATATCCAGAAGGGCTTCTTGGCCGCGCCCTTGACAGTGCAATAGTATTACTGGTGGTTGGGGCCGAACACGTAAGTCCTGAAGGAACCGACGTCGTCGTGCCATTCGTCGCGGTTCTCTATTCTGGCGGCGCTGTCCGGAAGCGTGAGCCAGGCATTCTCGTCAGAGGTCGCGATGACCTTGAAATCGACCATGGTCGCCTCCTTTGAAGACAGCAGCTTCTCGTCGTCTAGCCCCGTGCCGCGAAAAGTGTCGACCGCGTGCAGCACGCCGCTCTTCTCGGTGCCCTTGATGATAAACTCGCTCCATTTACCCCGGCGCGAGTTGATGACCGCCGCCAGCCGCTGCGAAGGCTGGTGCAGGGCAGGTTCGACGCCTAGCGAGACCAGGTGCACGCGGTCGAGGACGTCCTCGCGATTGTCTTGGAGGTTCTTCAGCCCGCTTATGAAGCCCTCCCTGTAGGTTGACCACAACCACGGCTTATTAGCAAATTGCTTGTGCAAGGGCAGTGTCGCGAAGCTCGGCACCGGCTTCTTGCCTTCGTGGATTTCTTGCGGAGTTGTGTTATTAAAGGCGTCGATTTCCGCCTGGGACGGGCCTCCAGTGAAATCAACGACCTCACGCCCGTTCGGACCGGCACCAAACCTCCCGCTGCTGACCCACATTCTTTGTATTTAATGATTAGGTAGTACAATATTTGTTTTTTCAGCAACAGCCACAGCAATCACGGCCGGCGTCTTTTTCTTTTTTTTCTTTTTCTTTTTCTTCTTGGCGTGCGGGCCAGACAAAAGATGGCTCGCGAGCGGGCGCGCGAGGCCGCTGCCGTTCAGTGAACCAGTCAAGGGGATGAAAGGCCAGCCTTGTTCTTCGCAAACGAGCGCGAACATGGCGCTTTGTCTGTGCCTCGACTCGGCTTGAAACATCTTCTCGCCCACGCATAGCGCTGCCTCAGTTTCTTCAGCACCTTGTTGGGCCAGCAGGCGTCTACTTTTTTGAAGAGGCGTTCCAACTCCTCTAGCGTTTCTTTGCTCGGCTCCCGCCGGCCCCGGCCGCAGCCTAGCAGGTGGCACAGCTGGCTGGCCTTGTCGATGGTCAGCGGGCCTAGCTTCTCCCTGCGCCAGATGTACGCGAGGCGAGCGGGCGTCGCGTTGTTCTGTGCCCGCCACTTGTGGACCAGGCGCCTCGCCTGTGCTAACAAGGCCGGGCTGACACACGACGCAGACTGATTGACACCTCGAAGGTTGAACGTCTCGCGTGTTATCTGACGGAACCGGCTCAGGCGAGTGTAGCCGACATGTCTGTGAGCGTGTTGCTCTCTTACCATCTGTCCGTTCACTAGCCAGCATTGCGACGTGTACAACTCGTGCTCTGTCTTGACTAAGCCATACTTCGAGCAGTACGTACCTGTGGTTGCGAGGCTGAAGGTCCAGTCGTGTTCGCAGGACATAATATGACGGCCGGCAAACAGGTGCCCAGATCGAAGGTGGCCGTTTAAAATTCAAGATTTGAAACAAATGAAAGAGCGGAAAAAAGACGAGGAAGTCAGAAAGGATGGAGGGCACTGAATCTTACAAGGGCAAGTGCCTGCACTGCTCGTACGGCTGCGCGAGGGACGACAGCAAGTGGTTCGGGCTGCCAATAGCCCACGCGGGCGAAGAGTTGTGCGTCTGGGGTCACTTCTGCACGGTGGGCTGCGCGGCCGCGTACCCGGACTATGGCATTGCCGAGACCCTGCGTTCGCGTTCAATGGACCTCCTGCACTCTTACTTAAGATTGAATCTGCGACAGCGCCGCCGAGGACGAAGAGAGCCAAGAGACGAATCCCAGGCAGGCGCTTAAGCCTCCTCAGCGTGTACTTGCGGCCTGAAAGTTGGCTAATAAAATGTTTCTGTGTCTCTTTTCTGTGCACTGGCACGTACCAGTTAGTCACCCGGCCCACGGCCCTGAAAGCAGAGATGTCTAGCGGTCCGCCGTAGTCTACTAGTTAGTGGCGTGGCGGCGCCGGCTGAACTAGCTGCTTCAGTCAATGGAAGCGGCGCGAGCGTGGGCAGAGCTGGGGGCGGTTCCTTGGCGTCGGCCAGAATAGTGTACTTGAGCCACGGACCGCCGTCCCGCTTGAAGACGAGGTGCAGCACGTTCTGTGTAACGCCGACCAAAACCCTGCCCGTCTTTTTCTCCTGGAAAGCGCATGATTTGAGTATCTTCTTGAGGATTTCCAGGGCGTAGACACACTCGCCGGCTTGGACGGGCGGGTGTGACAGGTCCGAGCGCAGCAGCGAGTCCTTGTCCTCCGCGACCAGAGCAATGCCGCCAAGGCTGGTGCGTGCCAGCCGGCCTGCGTCCACCGCCGCAGCGAGGATTCCGTGCAGAGCCTGTCCACTTCCACAAACAGACCTCCAGAGAAAACGAGTCATCATTTTTTGAGACACTGTTATTTTTTTACCGACCTTTTAATTAAAACTTTTAAACTGCGAGATTCGAAATTCAAGATTTAAAAGAGAAAAGAAAACACTGTTCTGGCAAAACGAGCCATAAATTGAAAAATGTCTATCGTCACGGGCAACAACAATGAGGTGAGGGTCTTTGAAACGGCGGCCGACCCGAAGAAGCTGCGCCTGTCGGAACCAAGGAGCGCCTACGGGAGCATCTTTTCGAACCTGTGCTACGGCGACAAGAGCCTCACGCTGGTTCTGCCCGCTATGCAGCTTGCCTGGGACCCGTCTGTGTACGATCAATGCAACAAGGCCGCTAAAACAAACATTGACCTTGATTTCAAGCACGCGCGACAGTATGGCGCGGTGCTGCAGGCCTACAAGGTGATGCGAACGATTGACGACCGTGTGGCGGAGATCGTTGTTGAAAACCGCGACAAGATTGTCCCGACAATGAAGAGGGCGGGCCCGATGGCAAAGAGCGACGAGCAGGTCAAATGCTGCTACCAGCCCTGTACGCGCCTGCGCACTTCGCAGAAGTCGGACCGCGCCTGGGCGCCTCGTCTGACCGTCACCGTCACGGGCGCCCGGTTCCTCGGAGGCGGAGACACTAACACGCTGCAAAAGGGCGACGTGGTGAAGTGTGTCATTCAAGCTACTGCGCTGTGCAGCAAGGGCGAAAAGGTCACGCTCTCTTGGCGCGTGCTGCAGATCCGGAAACAAGAAGAGGGCATGCCTTACCCGACCAAGACCTCTCTGAACGAGACGCGTTTGGAGTGTCTCTGTCCGGCGAAGAGAACGGCGAGGGCGGCGTCAGTGCCATGGACTTGACTGCAGATTTACTTTAATTAAACTGTACACATGGCACACACGTCACCGTTACACGATACATTGGCACTAGTCGCGGCCTTGGTTCTAAGGTAGTAGCAGCCGGTTTTGAGGCCTGATTCCCAGGCGTAGAAATGTGAGCTAGACAGCTTGCGCTCGGTAGCGTTAGCCAAGTAGACGTTGAGTGACTGCGACTGACACACGTAAGGACCACGCAGCGCGGAGAGTTGCAGCTGGGCCTTCATCGGTACTTCCCAGACGGTCTTGTACACTTCGTTTGATGTCGTCCGGCAAGGAAAGTTCCTGGACAGAGCCATCGTTTCGCAGCAGTTGCTCTCTGACAGCAGGGGTCCAGAGCGCCCTTTGTTCGAGAGCCTTGACCAAGTGCCGGTTGAGTATAGCGTGCTCGCCGGCCAGGGTCCTCCTCACCATGAGGTTGCTGTAGATTGGCTCAAAACTCTCGCAAACACCGAGAATCTGCGAAGTGCTGGCGGTGGGCATGAGCGCGATCAAGAGGCTGTTGCGCAGCCCATGGGCCTTGATATCTGCCTTCAGCCTAACCCATCTGCTAGTCGAGCGCTCCACGCCCCAGATGTCTGGCTGCAGCTTGCCCTGTGAGGCGGGGCTACCTTCGAACGCCGGGTATCGTCCTTTTTCTCTGGCCAGTTCGGCGCTGGCACTCAGCGCCGCGTAGTAGATCTCGCGCGAAAGGCGCTCGTTCAGGGCGGCGGCTTCGGGGCTTTCAAAGGGTAGTCCCAGGATCATAAACAGATCTTCGAGTCCACAGATGCCGAGCCCGACGGGCCTGTGCTCCAAGTTAGACATTTTAGCTGCTGGGACGGGGTACGTAGTAATGTCAATAATCAGGTCGAGATTGCGCACGGCAGTGCGCGTGACAGAGTGGAGGAGGTCGATGTCGACCATTTTCTTGTCCTGTGTGAGGAAGCGGGGCAGACAAAGCGACGCGAGGTTGCAGACGGCGGTCTCTTCTGACGAGGACGTTTGCATGATCTCCGCGCACAGGTTCAAGTTCTTGATAGTACCCGAGTGCTACTGGATTGCTCTTGGCGTTGGCATGGTCTCGAAAAATGAGGTAAGGCGACCCGGTTTCGATTTGTGATTTGAGAATGGAGGACCACAGGTGCCGGGCTTTCACTTTTTGGCCCTGCTGTGTTTTCTCTGCGTGTGTGTAGCGAGACTACCAGAACTTGCCACAGCACTCGTCCAGCCCCGACAATTCCGTCGGACAAAACAGTGTCCAGTCACCGTCGTCCTTCACTCGTTGCATGAACAGATCGGGTATCATCAGCGCCGTAAACAAATCCCGCGCGCGATTTTCTGCCGCGCCCGTGTTCTGGCGAAGTTGGGGAACTCGTAGATGTCCTTGTGCCACGGTGGCATGTACACCGCAAAGGCCCCTTCCTGCGTCCCGACTGGTTGGCGTAGCGACTCGTTTCATTAAGAATACGACAGAGAGGCACAACTCCGTCGCTCTTGCCTCCCGTCCCGTAGATCTTGGATCCTGCCGCCCGCACGTTGCCGATGTACAGACCTATGCCTCCCGCGTGTTTGGAAATGATTGCACAGTCTTTCACGGTTTCGAAGATCCCGTTGAGCGAGTCTTCTTGGATAGGCAGCAGGAAACACGACGCCAGGTGCTGGTTCCTGCGCAGGCCCGCATTGAACATAGTCGGCGAGGCGTGTGTGTACAAGCCCGTACTCAGGAGGTTGTAAGTGTCCCGGATCTTGAGCAAAACGCTGTCTTCGCTTTCTGCTAGGCTGTGGTGTAGCGCAATTGTGATTCGCAAGTACAAGTATTGCGGCCTCTCGCAGATCTTGTTGTCGCACTCACGGAGGAGGTAGCCTTGTTTGAGCGTGGCTATGCCGAAAAAGTCAAAAGTGAGGTCTCGTTCCTGCTTTATCATTGCGTTCAGGGCGGCGGCGTGCTGGTCCACAAAGATAGAGAACGATGGCAGAAGCGACAGGCGCAGACGATCCATCGAGCCGGCGAAGGTAGGGGAACAATTTTTTTGGATATTGCTGGCCTCAAGTCTGCCTCCGAGCAGCGCAAAGTCCGGGTGGTAAGAGGCCAAAGCCGCACAGCTCGAGGCCGCGAACGAGTCCATCCAGATCGGACGTGGAGATACCGTTCCGTAGGCCGGCAATAGTGGTTTTGGCCACCTCGACTGCGTTGGCGCCGGGCAGGTCACTCGCAAGGACCGAGATGCGGTGCAGGATCTTGTCGAAACACACCGGCTCCAACGAACCATCTCTTTTTTTGACCTGCATTGGCAGTGCTTACATTTTTAGGCACGAGAGAAAAAAAATCATTCTCTGCTGAAATGCTGGAAGCCAAAATACGAAGCCAGAAGGGCGTCCGTCACTAACAATTCTCCTTCCCCGTAGCAGCAAACAGCATGTACAAGAGCCCGTGCCACAGGCGGTTCTCGGCCCACCACACTTTGCCGCCCAGGAAGCCTTTTTCTTGTTTGTTCAGAACTTCAGAAAGCCACACCACGGCGGGGACATGGCAAGAACGCGTAGTTTGTCTTTGGTCGGTGGTGCAGCGTCAAGTGCCACTTTGGCTAGTAAAACCTGGCAGGAAGGCACCCGCCGACAAAAAGCCAAGAATTGTCTTTAGCTTGTGTGTCTGTCATGTCTAGCGTAATCAGCCAGAAGCTGTAGGCCTTTGATGTCGAAAGTTCAATTCTCTGATGTTGCTACTGTCAGGCGCGCCTTTTTTTGGGTTTATTAATCTGTTTGAGGAAAAAAAGTTTTAATGAAACGATATCAGAGTCCCGGCGCGTCATTGGTCACCTTTTGTTTCTTTAGCGGCCTGTGATCTCGGTACAGACCGTCATGGAATTGCTCGGCAAAGCACACTGCTACATGGCCCTTTTTTTTGCCTCCATTCATCTTGTGGAGCACAAAAGCGGATTTCCTCTTATTGGAGCCTTTCTCTCTCTTTCTCTCTGATTTGTCGTTGTCTTTCGCCAGGTACAAGCCAAACCTGTTCACCACGTGTTGCAGTCTGCCAAGTGACGACTTGTGTTGCTTTGCATGCGCTGCCTGGTCCTCGGACCTAACCCCTGCTTGTGAATAAAACTGGTCGTCACAGGCGCGTCGCCATACAGCGTCCTTCTCTTGCAGCAGCTGGTGAGGAATCTCTGTGTGCAGGCCTTGCTCGTGATCGCATTCACCCTGCTTCTTGTCACACGCGCTGGCATGCAGCTCGCCAAACCCGCTTTTCCCCAGCGCCTCGCTGACTGTCTTGGCAACCTCGTACAGCTTAGCAGCGTCTTCCTTTGTCGCGAGGACCTGTTGAGGCCCGGTTAGCTTGACGACGCTCAGGGCGGCCGCCTGAGAGTCGAGCTTGGGCAAGGCAGTCTTGATCCGCCGGAAATCCCGCACTAAATCACTGGTGTTGAGCTTGGCAGCGTAAGAGAAGAAGCCTGGAAACCGGGCAAGCACGCCCACTACCTGTTTCTGAGTCTCCTCTAGCGAATGCATGCCTCTAAAATGCTTCATCTGTTCCTGGCGCCACAGCACATCGCGTTCAACAGAGCTGCTCTTCCAGTCAACCAGCTTGGTCAGCACCAGGCGCAGCAACACATCGTCTTTTGCCTGCGCCTGGTTCTCCACTTCTTCTCCTTCTTCTTCTTGTTCTCCGTCACCGTTGTCGTTTTCTTCTTTTTCGTGCCATCCTTCTTTCTCCGCGCGCGCAGAGGCTAGCTTCAGCAGTCGTTCCTCCAGTGGCTTGGCTTCGTCGAGTGTTACGATGAAGTCGGTGGACAGCTTCCGCCAACAACCGTAGCCCAGATCTCTCTGGTGCTCGACCTCACGGGCTATTAGGCGCAGCTGCAGAGAAGTCGGGATTTCGTACCTGTGCACCCGGCCGCTGCCGTCGGTAAATTCGCCCACCCGCCGCGCGCCGTTTACGAGGGCCCAGTCCGACACCTTGCCTTTCTTGGCAGCCTTGTCGATCATCTGCTTTTGTTTTTGTGTAAAGTTCTGGAGCATCGTCTTGAACAGCTGGCAGTGCTGCCAGGCCTTCCCTGCTCGCGCAAGGGCTTCGTCGTAGAACCTCACGGGGCCTAGCCCGCCGTCACCGAAATAGGCCAGGATAGTCGCGGGTGCTGCCAGGTTGCGCGCTCGCAGCAGCATCTGCGCCAGGCCCCGGCCGGTAGGCCCAGTAACAGCCACCTTGCGTTCTCGGTCCGCACAGTTGAGCATGACGAGCTGGAAGGGTGTTTGTGCGTCAACGGCCACCATGGCAGCGGACGTAGAAAAATGCCACGGGTGTCGCGGCCTTCGCCGTGTCTCTCGTCCAGGTTGTCAACGCACTTGCAGTCGTCGTTGTAGCACAGCCAGCCATCGATGTTCGCCAACATGCGCTGCTTCGTTCTCTCCGCCGTCCTGCCGTCGATGATGCGCACCCTCGCTCCTTCTGCCCACTCGCTGCGGATCTTGTTGTCGTGTGCGTACCTGGCCTTCTGTTCCTCTGTCCAGCCGGCCTTGGGGCCGGCCGGCCTGTTCTGCCTGCACAGCATCGTGGCGTCCAGCTCGGGCGTGTGGTGCTGCAGGGCCTTGCCTTCCTCCACCAGTTCGTCGTAAGCTCTGCGCGCTCCCGGGCTGCCCACGAGGTGCGGAAACGTGTGGCCGAGCCGGACCATATCGTCGTAGGTAGACTCCAGCGCGCGCTGTGACCGGAAGCAAGTCCAGCTACGCTGCGTGTTGTCCTCGAGGCTTCCCGCCAGAGCCGCTTTCCAGGCGTCGTAGTCTGGCATGATCTTCAGCCTGCGCTCCAGCGAGGGCAGAATGTAGGAGTAATGGTGAAACTCGACCTGCGCCTGCGCATGCTCCGGCGTGTCGCACTTTTCGCGCTTGAAGGCGATCCCTTCTTCCTTGCTACAAAACAAGAAGTCCTACAACATTCTGCACTCCGTCAGGTCCTTGTCCATGATCAAAAGACGCTCCGTTCGTTCACACACGTCCAGTAGAACAGTGTTGTTGGTGCGCAGGTTGCCTCGGTTGGTCTTCTCACTCACGGTCTGGTCGCAGATCAGAACGAACTCGTCCAACACACAGAGCGAGTATCGCTGTATAAAAGGCAGCCCGCCGTCGCCCTTTTCCTTGCTTTGCAGTTTCCACAACGACTCCTCTTGGCAAAAGACTATTTTCGCCTCGTACAGGTCGCGGTAGGAGCCGGTGGCCCGGTCTTTCTCGTAGTACACGACGGTGTCGTCGATGATGCTTTGCAGAACCGCGAGATTGCTGTCGGTGGTCTGTTGTTGTGCCAGTTCCTCTTCACAGAACCGCTTCAGTTCTGCTGCCTTCCATGCATGGCACTGGAGCAGCAGTCCGCCGCCGCCGCTGGTAGCCTGTGTCCGCCGCCCCGTGACCCACAGGATCCTGGCGCTAGGATTCTCCCGACGCAGCCGGTAGATGAACTCGAAGGCAGTGTAGGTCTTGCCCATGCCCGTCCAGGCGTTGAGGCATTGCACGCTGTGCTTCTGAAAAGATAGCGAGTGCAGCACGGGTCGTCCGCTTGCTGTCTTGGACATGTCATTCGCAATCGCGTAGACCCGCGTATTGGTACAGCCAGTGCTGCTAGGAGGTAACAGGACTGACTCCAGGTCGCCGGGCCGAGCGATCATCTGTTGCACGGACCAGCCAATGTCAGTCGAGGGCACCGGGACACAGACTTCCACACGCTTGCCAGCCACGTTCATGTACCTGGTGCCTGGCTTGCTCGTCTCGACCCCCGGGTAGACCGCGTTTTCTCTGATGTAGGCGTTCAGCTCGCGCACCACCGCGCCCTTATCCCCTGGCAGCTTGCCCTCTCGGTCCGAAACAATGACTTCGTCGTGCACTAGGCAGCAAATGTCGCAGCCCTTGTCCCAGAAGAGTTGCATGGCAGTCCTCATGGTCACTGCCTCGTACCTAGTTGCAAGGTAGTGCACGAAGCGGCAGAGCTTGTCGTAGAGGGTCGCCGAGCGGCCAGGCAGGGTCTCCTCCGCGTCACCCTTCTTCTCGCAATCTTTCCACAGCTTCTTGTAGTACCACGTGCCCAGAAACTCGGCCGCGGCCCGTACCGCCGCCTGGTAGGCACGAGTAGTAGGGTAGTCGCCGGCGCACGAAGAGTCATCGAACTTGCTGCCGCCGTGCGTGATCTTGAGCATGGCGTTCTTGGCGCCCTCCCGGTCCACTCCCAGCTCCTCTTGCACGCGCCCCAGCACTTCCTCCCGCCGTTCGACGTACTCTTGCAGGACAGAGACCTTGCTGCCAAGGAGTTCGCGAGCGCGCGGCACCTCGCTGACCAAGAACCAAATGAAGTAAGGCACGCTGTTTTTGATATCGAACGCCCAGTGCCAGTCCTCGAGACAGAGCCTGCGCAGGGCCTTGGGCGCGTTCTGGTAGCCGCGGTCCGCTTAGAGCCTGCCGCCTTTGCGACCACTCCCGTAGCTGTAGCTCACCTTCATTCCGCCATCGTCGTTGCAGGCCGCGTGCAGAGCCAACAGGAACTGCTTGTAGAGGGGGCTAAGGCGCTTGTTCTCCACCAACTGTGCGAGCTTAGCTGGGTCCCCAGTCTCGTACAGAGACGGCATGATTGTACCTACCATACAGGACATCCAATAAAAATTTGGCCGACCAGTCAAGAAAGTTACAGCAAATTTCACGTAAAGTTCGTCAAGGAAAATTTCGCGTAAAATTCCACGTAAATTCCTGCCAAGGGAAAAGTTGGCAATAGTATCGTTCCGGCTGCTCACTTCTCGAGTTTATTAAGTAGAGAAGAATGAAGCTGACAAGTGTGCCGTCCGTTTGGCAGTAACGGTCTTCTAGAAATTCTCTATTGCGACGGGACCAGATGCAGACCATATATATCTCTGCCTTTTTGTCCCGCACTACTGCCTTTTTGTACCATATCGCTGCCTTTTTGACTGTATCACTATATTTTGTCCATGTCACGACTCCTAAGACATAAAGGCAGCAGACGCGTGCCCTGGGCAAAAAAGTAACGGACTGTCAGTCCAGCCTCATAATCCAACAACCGACGCAAAAAAAGTAACGGACGAAGGACATGTTCGCACGACCCTGTGACAGCGTGGAGACTAGACAGGCCAAGCGACGCCGCGTGGACAAGATGGAGCTCGCCGTGCCGCTGACTGGACCGACGGAGCCCATGACAGTACACGAGATGATAGAGTACACCGCCCGACGGGACGACGCGGAATACACCGACCCCGGTACGTGCGATTTCGACGAACACGACTACACCGAACCAGGAAAACTCAGAACAGGGGACGAAGTGACGGCGGAACTCATCGCAGAGGGAGAGGCTGGTGTCTGCAGGCGGGGCTACTTACAATGGTCCGACCTAGACGCTGTTATCGCTGGTCCGTACAGCAGATTCGAACAATTGAACGAACCCGGCGACTCGACCCTCAGAGCAATCGCGGCTAGCTATCTCGCTGTGCGTTTCTTGGCCACGCTGCTGCCGCTTGGAGTGGCTAATATCTGCAAAGATTACATCGCGCCCCCTTTTGTCAACGACATAGATCCTGAACAATGGATTTCCCTCGATGACGACGATCGGGCACAGCTGGTATGGCGCAGCTACATGCCCCGCATGAAACGCAATTTATTTTACTATGAGCCTCTGCTAGTAACCCCGCAAGAAATGAAGTATATAGACCGCTCGCTAAGATATCCTTACATCGCGAGTGGAGTCATTGCGAGAATTACACCTGAATCGCTGGGAGGCTCAGAGCGCAGCACGAGCCGCTAGCACGCGCATACTTACGCAAGCCCTGCTTAAATCTTACCTGCTCAAGGACAGCCAGGGCCGCGCGTGCGAGACTGCCCAGTACATGTGGCTTCGCGTGGCCGTCCACCTGCACCGCCGCGAGTCCAAAGAGCCGCTGAAACGCATCAAAGAAACCTATGACCTCATGTCATTGCAATTCTATACTCACGCGAGTCCAACATTATTTAACAGTGGGCTGAAAAGAGCGGGCCAGCTTTCTTCTTGCTTTTTGCTCCCGATTTCCAGTGATTCGCTGAGCGGCATCTATGACACGATCAAAGATGTTGCTCTTATCAGCAAGGGGGGTGGCGGTATTGGTCTGCACCTCAGCTGCGTGAGGGCCAGGGGCTCCTTGATACGATGGTGTGATTCCCTTGTGCAAAGTGCTAAATGAGACCGCTCGCTACGCAAATCAGGCCGGGAAGAGAAAGGGGGCGATCGCAGTCTACCTGCCAGTACACCACCCCGACGTCTTCGAGTGGCTGGACCTTAAAAAGACCACTGGCTCCGAAGAACTGCGAGCCCGAAACTTGTTTCTAGGGCTAACAGTACCAGACTTGTTCATGGATCGTGTTGAGAATGACGGGGACTGGAGCCTTTTTGGCCCGGACGAGACTGGCGTAGGTGACCTGGACGCCCTCTACGGCAAGGAGTCGAGAGCCAGTACAAGCGGGCCGAGAGGCTGGGCCTGGCGAGGTGCACTGTCAAAGCACGCGAGCTCTGGAGCGCTGTCTGCCGTGCACAGATTGAAAATGGCGGTGTGCCTTACATTATGTACAAGGACGCGGTGAATACAAAATCGAACCAAAAGAACTTGGGCACGATTCGTTGCTCAAATCTCTGTGCCGAAGTGGTCCAATACAGTTCCGGCGGCGAGTGTGGCGAGCACAGCGTGTGTAACTTGGCCTCTGTCGCACTGGCTAGGTTCGTGTCAGAGGACCGCAAGTCCTTTAATTTCGAGCTGCTGCGGTCGTGCGTGCGTGTAGCAATCAGAAATCTCGACACCGTCATAGACATTACAGAATACCCCACGGAGGAGGCCAGACGCAGCAACCTTTTGCATCGTCCGGTGGCCCTAGGAATGAACGGGTTAGCAGACGTCCTGGCTTTGATGAAAATGCCATGGGATTCAACAGAGGCACAAAAGCTCAATGTCAAGATAGCACACGAACTGTACTATGCCGCGCTCTGGGCCTCTTGCGAACTAGCACAGGAGAAGGGTGCTTACAAGAGTTTCGGCGGGTCTCCCGCTAGCCAAGGGCTCCTGCAGTTCGACCTGTGGCCCGGCAAGGAGCAGACGGACGACCGCTGGGACTCGCTCCGCCAGCGGATCGCCAAGTGTGGGCTACGAGACTCGCAGCTAATTGCTTACATGCCGACTGCCACGACTGCTCAGATCCTGGGCAACTTTGAATCGTTTGAACCTCCCCATTCGAACGTCTTTGTGCGCCGTGTGCTCTCTGGCGAGCATGTCGTGTGGAACAAACACCTGGTGCGCGAGCTAGAAGAGCGCGGCCTCTGGCACGACCAGCTCCGCGGTAAAATCATTGCCGACTGTGGTTCTGTGCAAGGGTACGACCTGCCCCAAGACATTAAAAATGTGTACAGGACTGTGTGGGAAATTCCCCTGCGCTTGCAGCTGCACTTGGCGGCCGACTGCGGCCCGTTTGTGTGTGGCTCACAGTCGCTCAACTTGCACGTGACAAATCCCACCGAGCGCAGAGTCAGCAGCGCTTTGTTCTACGCATGGCAGCTCGGTCTCAAAACTACGTATTACATACGAACCCAGGCCGCTAGCAAGGCCCTGGGGCCGGCAGACTGTGCTGTCTGTGTAGCTTGATGCTGTACAATTTTAATTAATTAAACAAACTCCTCTTCGATTTGCATCGTGCTTGAGTCTGCTCCTGAGTCTTCCTTGAGCGACACGCCAAATGCCTCTTCTTCGGTGAGGCTGATGTCCGGGTAGGGCAGGCCGTCCGTAATCTTTCGCAGTTGGATGATCTTGAGGCCGAGCGAGACTTTCTCCTGGCGCGAACATAGCGTTGTCACTTGGACCAGCCAGGCAGCGAACTACGTCACCCTTGGCAATGGCTTGGTTGTTTCCCTCTCCGCCCAGGATCTTGGCGCCCGTCAGCGTGCAGCTCAGGCGCGCGGGCCATGACCTGTCGCTCTTGGCGCTGGTGCGAGGACGGGTACAGGCCTGGTAGTAGGACTTGATTTCGTGGTCTGTTTTCGCCAGGGGGCCGCTTTGTTTTACGGTGGGCAACAGCTTGGATCTAGCCTGCACGACCAGCTCGCACATCCTCTCGTCGATGGCCCTGATGGCCTGGTAGGCCTCCAGCACGGTCGAATGGGTCGTGGCCTCGCGGAAACTCAGGTCGATCGTTGTCTTCTGGGAGTCCTGGAAGCTCGACTGGTCCCAAGCTACGACCAGCGGTGGCAACAACATGGTCAGGGCCTTCCCGTCGTACACGACGTTGGCAAAAATCGAGCCATACGCGGCCCGAGGTTCGCCTTGCAGCTTGATCTTCTCCAAGTCCTCGGCCGGGTTGAACTTGACCGCCAGCTGCTTGCCGCCTGTGCCTCCGCCCTTGATCAATTGAACAGACATCATCCCGTTTTTGTGCACGTGCCTGATCTGTGCCCTGGAACGCAGGGCCCCTTGTTTCTCGAAACAACCCGGGCTGCAGGCGGTGGCGGCGGCGGAGTGCAGTTGCATGAGCTGCCGCGTGTTCAGGCGAAATACGGCGGGCACCGTCTGCACGGAGAACAACAATCGCGCCGCGTCCGGTTGTTTACACAGCGCGGCTTCGAGTCCAGGCCCCACGGAGAGGGCCTGTCGGTGCTCTCGTTCGGGACCCGCAGCGGGTTCGGCTGTGCGGCCGTCGGGCTGAACCTGGGCCTGTGGAAGCGCCAGACCTTCTACGAACAGCTGTGCGGGAAGGGCAGCCTCAGGAGGAACCGTACGCTGCTCGCCGAAACCGCCACCGCCATGTTCGGCCGGCGGAGTGGGGTTCGGCTCTGCGCCCTGATCTCGGACCCGATCGACTCGGACTGCGACTGCGCTCTGTGCCGCACGTGTAGCAAGCGGGGGCCCCTCACCCTCCAGCGGCTGCGGGCCCTGCTACACACACAAATGGGCGAAGGGGGAAAACAAGAAGAAGAAAAAGAAGAGCTCAGGTCTTACGAGAACGGCGGGCCGGGCCGCACGCGCACCCTGCGGATGCTCGCGCGGCTGCGCCAGACCTCAGAGCACTAACCTGTGGCAGATCCAACTGCAGGCCGCCAGCGCCACCGTGCGCGTTATCGCGGGGAGCGGGAGAGGAAAGGGGTAGTGGGAGAGGGGGGGGGGGGGGGGGGGGGGGCGCCATGAAAGTGTGAAAACGATTTTTTTTATTAAAGCTCGACGTTCTTACACTTGGCACTGCGAACTAGGAGAGGGAGGGGGAAATGGAGGGGGAGGGGAAAGCACGGATTGTCTTAGTCCCCCATCCGAGAATCGGGAGCGGGAGTGGGAAGGGGGAGGGGCGGGGGCGCGCTAAGAATGTAAAAAAATTAATAATAAAAATATCCTTGACAAAGTTTTAATCTTGGCACTGAGAACTAAGAGAGGGAGAGAGAAGGGACAGGGGAGGGGGAAAGCACGATCTGCCTTTTGCCCCCCCCCCCCCCCCCCGTCTGAGAACAGGGAGTGTGAAAGGGAAGGGGCAGGGGAGGGGGGAGGGGGGCGCGCAAAGAAATTGCTATCCTGTTCTCAGACGGGGAGGGCACACGCAGATCGTGCTTGCTCCTCCTCTTCCCCTTCCCTCTCCCTCTCCTAGTTCTAAGTGCCAAGATTAAAACTTTGTCTAGCTTTAATAAACAAAATCTTTTTCGCACTTTCTTGGCGCCCCTTCCCTCTCCCGCTCCCTGTTCTCACATGGGGGGGAGGGACTAAGCCAATGCGTGCTCTCGCCCTCCCCTGCCACTCCTAGTTCTGAGTGCTAAGTGTAAGACTTTGTCGAGTTTTAATTTAAAAAAAATTTTTTTTACACTTTCTTGGCGCCCCACTCTCTGGACCCATGCTTCTTCCCTCTCCCTCCCCTAGTTCTTGATGCCAAGTGTAAGACCGTCGAGCTTTAATGAAAAAAACTCTTTTTCGCACTTTTTTGGTGCGCCCTCTTTCCCCTTTCTGTCCCGCTCCCTGTTCTTAGAAGGGTGGGGGCGCCCCGTTCTCCCTGGCGCCCCCCCCCCCCCCTCTCCTTTAAATTTGTCTTGTGCCTCCCCTCCCCTCTACTCCCCCCCCCCCTGAGCCCGGGGGGCTCAAAGCACAGGGGGGCAGAACTGAAAAAAAAACTAAGAAGATGCCACCGAGCTCATGCCCGAGCACCTCCCCCCCCCCCCCCCCACCCATTTGTCGGGCCCGGATTTGCAGGGGAGCCCCCCCCCCCCCCCCTTGGCGCCTCCTTTGGCGCCCCTCCCCCTCTCCGTATCAGAAAATCCTTTCTGCCGCCCTCCCCTCTCCCTTCCCTGAGTCCAGGGGGCTCAAGGAGCGGGGGAGGGGAAGGGCGCAGAAGCTACAAAAAAATAAATACGTGAAACGCCTCCACTAAGCCCCCCCCCCCCTTTCCCCCTCTCTGTCCAAATTCTCAGACAGGGAGCTAAGCACAGGGTCGTGCCTTTCCCCCTCCCCTCCCCCTTCCCTCTCCCTCACCTATTTCTCAGTGCCGAGTGTAGAACGTTGTCGAGCTTTAATAAAAAAAATCGTACATTCTTGGCGCCCCTGCCCCTTCCCTCTCCCTCTCTTAGTTCTCAGTGCCAAGTGTAAGACCGTCGAGCTTTAATAAAAAAAAAATTGTTGCACTTTCTTGGCGCCTCCCCCCCTGCCCCTTCCCTCTCCCGCTCCCCGTTTTCATATGGGGTGCAAAGACAGACAGTGCTTTCCCCCTCCCCTTCCCCTTCCATCTTCCTCTCTTAGTTCTCAGTGCCAAGATTAAAACTTTGACGACGAGTGTCAGAAAGCTCCTACAAAAATGGAAAAGGATAAGTTGTTCGACAAACTGAACAAGGTTACAAGGATGGGGAACCCGTGGGCGTTCTTGACTGACGGATTCAAAGGAGAGCACAACATTTTGAACGAGCATATCGACGCGAAGGTAAGGAAAGAGGCAGTGCAACAAATTTTCAACGACCTAAAATGGTCTATG
Organism: Paulinella micropora; assembly: GCA_019918135.1. Taxonomy (NCBI): domain Eukaryota; phylum Cercozoa; class Imbricatea; order Euglyphida; family Paulinellidae; genus Paulinella; species Paulinella micropora. The sequence continues at coordinate 163,672 of WBZZ01003020.1, read as the reverse complement.
AAGGCTTTACAAGTGAACCTGAAACGAGCTGCATCTGACAGCTTACTGCCTCTGGGATTCAATCAAGAAATTCAGATGAAGTTGGAAGGCCGAACTTACTTGGAAGCAATCAAGAAGTATTGGTTGAAACGGGGACCCAAAACTGTGGATCAAGTGTTCAATCAAGATGGATGGAGTTCAAATACAAGATGATGAAGAATCTGGATGATGCAATAGAGATGGAATACCCAACGGATGAGGATTCGCCTACTCTGTCTTCATCTTCGTCTTCGTCTTCGTCTTTGTCGATGATTTTTTTCATTAATTTTTGTGTACATTCTTAGCGCGCCCACCGCCCCCCCCCCCTTCCCACTCCCGCTCCCGATTCTCAGACACAACCCGTGCTTCCTCCTCCCTTCCTCTTCCCATTTTTTCTAGTTGGGGAAGGGGAAAGATGAGAGGGGGAAAAAAAGGGGCGAGAGTTTGACGATGGGGGGTACGCGCGAAAACAGAGTGGCCTCTTACACTACGAACATTTGTAAATGGCAGCGAGTGCCAAGGAGAGCGACAGTGCCGCCTCGCTGACGCTAACTGCGTCACAGCATGGCGCAGACGGCTTTTTTCATCTAAGCCTGCGCGAGGCAGGCCGCTGTTTAGAGGTTGAAGCGAAGACCCGAAAATGCGGCGCTCGTACCGGCAGCACCGAGCCCGGCGCGCAGGCCCATTGGCAGGGCATCATTCGAGCTGAGGGCGACGTGGACAAAGACAAGTTGCGCGCCGCGGTCGTTTCGTTGAGCTCGGGTCTCCTCTGGACGTCCCTGCTTTTTTTTTTAATGCTATCTCCAGCAGGCAGCTTAGCAAAAAAAAAAAAAAAAAAAAAAAAAAAAAAAAAAAAAAAAAAAAAAAAAAAAAAAAAAAAAGCTCGAAGACAGTATGGTTGTGAATTAGGCAACGGCGAGGCACTGCGGTTGCGGCCTTGCAAGGAGCCAGCTAAAGGGTTCGTCTTTGTCTGGGCTGGTCTCCGCGTGACTTTGCGCCCACAGACACGTGAGGGCGAGGCGCGGGTACATTTCGCGAAGAAACGATAAAAAACAGACAAAAGACTTTTCTCTTATTGCCTGTTTTTGACAGGAGCTGGCCGAACTGCGTCTGGAGGTAGCGCGCCTGCGCGCCCTGCAGGAGCGAGCGGCGGTTGAAGTCTATGTACTGGACGCAAAAATATTTGAGCGCTTTGGCTGGACGAGCCAGAGCGCGGCCTTCGAGTCCTGGCGGAATCAATATCCGAATGCGCAGAGTGGCGAGGGCACAATCCGGCCTCCTCCAGGTTTGGGAGCGTATCCTGCCGGTGTCGACGGCGATGCGGTACTGTGCTCCCGCCCATCAAACGGAGGGATGTGTCACTTGCAAGGAACGCTTTATGGCAAAGGGCCCGGCATGGTGACGACAGTATCGCGCGCCACGATTGCGAACAAACGTGTTCTCGAAGTAAGCAGCAATCTCTTAGTTTTACCGCCGGCAGTCCGCCCTAGCCAGTTGTGGGTGTATCGTCTCTGCCCGAGGCCCAAGTCTGCAAACTTGTTTTTTGAATCAACTTACACCACCAGCGAAAGAAAATTGTCAGGCTGGTATGGTACTTACCTACCATACTCATGTTTACACAGAGATCGCTACGAAATTTCGCCTGATGGTAGTGTGAAGCTGGTCTGGGTGATAATCTGCAATAATGAAGAAGATGAGCCACGAGCAGTAAAGATACTACAAGACAGACAAACAGGAATGTACGTCTGTTTCGCCAACGGCGCGCCGAGCTGGGTGGTGGGCACTGTGCTACTCAAAAAACAGGAAAAATAGTGAACAAAAGATGGGAGGCAAAGACAGATCGTGTTTAAACTTTCCCTCTCCCCTCTCGCTCTCTTAGTTCTCAGTGCCAAGATTAAAACTTTGTCAAGGATTTTTTTATTAATTTTTTTTGTACATTCTTTAGCGCACTGCCCCGCCCCTCCCCCTTCCCACTCCCGCTCCCGATTCTCAGACGGGGGACTAAGACAATCCGTGCTTCCTCCTCCCCTGCCTCTTCCCTCTCCCTCTCCTACTTCTCAGTGCCAAATGTAAGACTGTCGAGCTTTAATAAAAAATTCATTTTAGCAATTTTTTGGTGCGCCCTCCCTCTTCCTTCCCCTTTTCTCTCCCGCTCCCTGTTCTTAGAAGGGGGTGGGCACCCCCTTCTCTCTGGCGTCTCCCCGCCTCTCTCTGGGGGGGGGGGGGCTTAGTGGAGACGTTTCATGTATTTATTTTTTTTGTAGCTTCTGTGCACTTCCCCTCCTCCTTCTCCTGCTCCTTGAGCCCCTGGGCTCAGGGGAGAGGAGAGGGGAGGGTGGCAGAAAGGATATTTTGATACAGAAAGGGGGGGGGGGTGCCCCTCCCCTGCAAATCCGGGCCCGAAAAAATGGGGGGAGGGGGAGGTGCTCGGTCATGAGCTCGGTGGCATCTTCTTAGTTTTTTTTCGGTTCTGCCCCCTGCTCTTTGAGCCCCCCGGCTCAGGGGGAGGGGGGAGTGGGGAGGGAGGCACAAGACAAATTTAAAGGAGAGAGGGGGAGGGGGCGCCAGGAAGAAGGGGGCGCCCCCCCCCCTTGTTAGAACAGGGAACGGGAGAAGAAAGGGGGAGGGGGGGGGGGGGAGGGCGCGCCAAGAAAGTGCGAAAAAGATTTTTTTTTTAAAGCTCGACTGTCTTATACTTGGCACTGAAAACTAGGAGCGGGAGAGGAAAGAGGCAGGGGAGGAGGAAGCACGAATTATCTTACTAGTACCCCGTCTGAGAATGTGGAGCGGGAGTGGGAAGGGGAGGGGCGGGGGGCGCGCTAAGAATGTACCTCGCTCATAGGCATTGCGGACAAGGGTTGTTGCTGGGCGTGGCGCGTCTTTGCTTCTGTGGGTCGGCGAGGAGTGGGCAGTAGAAGACGATGCCGGAATAAAACCCCGCTTGGCCTTCTTTTACAGCAAAAGCCAGCACGGCGAAGATGGACTGCGCCTGGCGCTCGTGCAGACCGACACGTGCGTGCAGGGCAATGAGTTTGACACAGTCTACTTGGTGCTGTCACCCACCCCGTTCTGCCCGCAAAACTACCACCTGGGCAAGATCGTGTATACCGCGATGATGTCGCGCTGCCGCCAGCGCGGCGAGATCTGGGTCCCGCAACGAAACTCTGGCAGCAATCATCCGGTAGATAAAAAAAAGCTGTGGGCCACCAAAGTTCAGGTATGGAACCAGGAATTGCTTTCTATCAAGGCACTGTGCCGACTGGCTTGTCCCGCTTGGGCCTAGCCAGCCTTTTGTAGCTTTTTCTTGGGTGCTCAGAACCGCAATGATTAGTAGGTGTTATTTTTTGCGACCTGAGAGGAAATTTGCAAAGAGATTCGATTAATTATTCTGATTTAAAAAGATCCAAAAAAACAAATCTACAAGATGTGCCTTTTTCTGCTTTTCGGCACGGGCTGTGCACCGGTCGTGTGTGGGGGAGAGGGGGAAGTCGCGACGTCTTTTGAGAACGGCGAGCGGGAGAGGAAAGGGCAGGGAGGGGGGGGGGGGGGGGGGCGCCCCTCCCCTGCAAAGTCGGGCCCGAGAAATGGGGGGGGGGGGCGGAGGGGGGAGCGCCCCGGCATCGACTCTGTGGCATCTTCTTAGTTTTGCTTCAGTTTTACCCCCTGCTCTTTGAGCACCCCGGGCTCAAGGGGCGAGGGGGGGGTAGAGGGGAAGCACAAGATAAATTTAAAGGAGAGAGGGATGGGGGGCGCCAGGGAGAAGGGGGCGCCCCTCCCCCCCGCGTCTAAAAACAGGGAGCGGGCGAGGAAAGGGGGAGGGGGGAGGGAGGGCGCGCCAAGAAACTGCTAAAAAGAAGTTTATTAAAGCTCGACGGTCTTACACTTGACACCGAAAACTAGGAGAGGGAGACGGAAGAAGCGGGAGGAGGAAGCACGGATTGTCTTAGTCTTTCGTCTGAGAATCTGTAGCGGGAGTGCGAAGGGGGAGGGGCGGGGGGGGGCGCGCAAAGAATGTACAAAAAAAATTAATGAAAAAAATCCTTGACAAAGTTTTAATCTTGGAACCGAGAACTAAGAGAGGGATAGGGAAGAGGCAGGGGAGGGGGAGAGCACGAATTGTCTTAGTCCTCCCCGTCTGACAACAGAGAGAGGGAGAGGGAAGGAGGGGGGGGGGGGTGGCACGCTAGGGATGAACAAAAATTTAAAAAAATCCCTGACAAAGTTTTAATCTCGGCACTGAGAACTAAGAGAGGGAGAGGGAAGGGGAAGGGAAGGGGGAGAGGATGGGAGGCAAAGACAGATCATGTTTCCCCCCTCCCCTGCCCCTTTTCTCTCCCTCTCCTAGTTCTCAGTGCCAAGTGTAAGACTTTGTTGAGCTTTAATAAAAAATTCTTTTTCGCACTTTCTTGGCGCGCCCCCCCCCCCCCCCCCCCCCGCTCCCCCTCTCCCGCTCCCCGTTCTCAGATGGGGGGGAGGCAAAGACAGATCGTGCTGAGAACGGGGAGCGGAAGAGGAAAAATGTAGGGAGGGGGGGGGGGGCGCCCGGCATGGGCTCTGCGGCATCTTCTTAGTTTTGTTTCAGTTCTGCCCCTGCCATTTGAGCCCCCCGGGCTCAGGGGGGCGAGGGGAAAGTAGAGGGGAGGGGAGGCACAAGGCAAAAGAGGGGTGGGGAGACGCCAGAGAGAAGGGGGCGTCCCCCCCCCCCCCCCTCTAAGAACAGGGAGCGGGAGAGGAAAGGGGGAGGGAGAGGGAGGGCGCACCAAGAAATTGCTAAAATGAACTTTTTTTATTAAAGCTCGACGGTCTTACTGTTGGAAGTGAGAACTAGGAGAGGGAGAGGGGAAGAGGCAGGAGAGGAGGAAGCACGGATTGTCTTAGTCCCCCGTCTGAGAATCGGGAGCGGGAGAATCGGGCGCGCAAAGAAAGTGCGAAAAAGTTTTTTTTATTAAAGCTCGACGGTCTCACACTTGGCACCGAGAACTAGGAGAGGAAGAGGGAAGGGGCAGGGGGGGGGGGGGGTCGCCCCTCCCCTGCAAAGTCGGCCCCGAGAAATGAGGGTGGTGCCCCTGCATGGGTTGTGGCATCTTCTTAGTTTTGTTTCAGTTCTGCCCCCTGCTCTTTGAGCCCCCCGGGCTCAGGGGGGCGAGGGGAGGTCGAGGGGAGGTCGAGGGGAGGCACAAGACAGATGTAAAAGAGAGAGGGTTTGGGGGGGGGGCGCCAGGGGGAGAAGGGGCGCCCCCCCCCCCATCTAAAGAACAGGGAGCGGGAGAGGAAATGGGGCGGGGGGGGGGGGGGGAGGGCGCGCCAGGAAAGTGCTAAAAAGAATTTTTCATTAAGGCTCGACGGTCTTACACTTGGCACTGAGAATTAGGAGAGGGAGAGGGAAGAGGCAGGGGAGGAGGAAGCACGGATTGTCTTAGTGCTCAGTCTGAGAAGCGGGGAGCGCGAGTGGGAGGGGCGGGGGGAGCGCGCTAAGAATGTACAAAAAAAAATTAATGAAAAAAATCCTTGAAAAAGTTTTAATCTTAACATGAGAACTAAGAGAGGGAGGGAAGGGGCAGAAAAGGGGAAAGCACGATCTGTCTTTGCCCCCCCCCGGTCTGAGAACAGAAAGCGGGAGAGGGAAGGGGCAGGGGGCGCCAAGAAAGCGTGAAATTTTTATTATTAAAGCTCGACGGTCTTACACTTGGCACTGAGAACTAGGAGAGGGAGAGGGAAGAGGCAGGGGAGAAGAAAGCACGGATTGTCTTAGTCCCCCGTCTGGGAATTGGGAGGGGTGGGGGCGCGCTAAGAATGTATTAAAAAAATTAATAAAAAAACAACCTTGACAAAGCTTTAATCTTGGCACTGAAAACTAAGAGAGGGAGAGGGAAGGGGCAAGGGAGGGGCGCCAAGAAAGTGCAAAAAAGAATACGCTGAATTAACGCTCGACGGTCTTGCACTTGGCACTGAGAACTAACAGAGGGATAGGGAAGAGGCAGGGGAGGGGCAGAGCAAAAATTGTCTTAGTCCTCCCCGTCTGAAAACACTGAGTGCGAGAGGCAAGGGGGAGGGGCGGGGGCGCGCTAAGAATGTACAAAATATCAATAAAAAATCCTTGACAGAGCGTTAATCTTGACACTGAGAACTAAGAGAGGGAGAGAGAAGGAGGGGAGAGGGAGGGCACAATCTGTCTTTGCCTCCCTCCCCCCTCCCCCCCGTCTGAGAACAGAGGGCGGGAGAGGAAGTGGGGGGCGCGCCAAGAAAGTGTAAAATTGTTTTATTAAAGCTCGACAAAGTCTTACACTTAGCACTGATAACTAGAAGAGGGAGCGGGAAGAGACAAGGGAGGAAGAAAGCACGATCTGTCTTTTGGCCCCCATCTGAGAATGGAGAGCGGGAGAGGGAAAGGGGAGAGGGGGCGCGCCAAGAAAGTGCGAAAAAGAATACGCTGAATTAAAGCTCGAAGGTCTTACATTTGGCACTGAGCACTAAGAGAGGGAGAGGGAAGAGGCAGGGGATGTCAAGAAAGTACAAACAAAAAATATACTTTAAAAAGTCTCGACAAGGGAGAAGGGAAAAGGGGGGGGAGGGGCTTAGTTGAGGCGTTTCGTGCATTTTTTTTTGTAGCTTCTGCGCCCTTCCCCTCACCCCGTCCCCCCCCCCCCCTCTCCCCTCCCTGAGCCCAGGGGGCTCAAGGAGCAGGGGAGAGGGGAGGGTGGCAGAAAGGATTTTTGGATACAGGGGGGGGGCGCCAAGGGGGGGGGGGGGGGCACCCTTGCAATATTGGGCCCAAAGAATGGGGGGGGGGGGGGCATGGGCTCAGTGGCATCTTCTTATTTTTGTTTCAGTCTTGCCCCCCTTCTCGCGAACTTGGTCCACAATTCTCGCGGCTGGTTGTGCCTTGTACCCCAGCGCAGAGCTACTTGCTGGAAACCCTGCACTTCAAAGGCCAGCACGGGGGGCGGACCCCCGGCGGAACTGCGGCGCCGAGCGGCGGCGGCGCGCCTAGCGCGTGGTGGTAAGTTTTGCACAGGTGTGTCTGGGTGTGTTTCCTTGTCCTCGTCGTCGTTGCGGCCGGGGTTGGCGCCTCCCCGCCGGGCGGGGCGGGGGCCGTCTCTGCGGCGGCGCGCAGGCTGGCCGTGCCTTGGATGATGTCCCAGCCACGCAGGTGCGACAGGGCCTCCAGGTCGGCCTCGCGTTTGCGCCGGCGCAGTCTTCGTTGGCGGGGCCTATGCCCCTCTCCAGCCAGTCCACTCCCTTTCCCTCGTCGGTGGTGATTCGGATCAACGGCGCGTAGTGCTGCAGGATAGAGTGGAAGAAGTTGGCCCATTCGGCGGGGCGCAGGGGCCGACGGCGCAGGCCTCGTCGCTAGCCCAGTTGTCGTACGTCTTTTAGGCCAGCGCGCCGGGGAACAGTAGACAGGCGGGCGCGCTGCCGCCGGCCTGGTCGGCGGGTGCTGGAGCGGCGGCCGCGGGTTCGCCCGTGAGTCCCGTGAGCACGGGACAGACGCGTTGCTCGATATCGAGCAGACAGAAGTCTAGTAGGGAGGAGTAGCCGCTGGTGCGGCGGTCGCGCACAAAGCCGACGGGGTCCAGGCCGGCGGGAAAGCCGTCGGTGGGCCAGTCCTGCGGGCAGAGCGGGATTCGGAAGGGTCTTGTTGTTGAGAGTGCTGGGTGCGCGTCTTGTTGTTGAGGTGCTGAGCGCGAAAGGGTCGACCAGGCTGAGGCACCAGAAGCCCTTGCTGTCGCGCTGGAGTGACCTGTGCAGCTCGAGGTAGGCGAGAATGAAAGAGCGCGAGACCGGCGGAACGAGTGTGAGGCACAGCGCGGCCACGTAAAAGGGGCGAAGCAGACGTTCCCGCTGCTCCACGTAGTTGGCTCTGTTTAGGCCCAGGGGGCAGGCCCGGCAGTCCTGCTCATAGTGTGCTAGGTAGTCGGCAATGGCCGCCGCCCGGAAGACCTGAAGCTGCCACAGAGACCAAGGCACCCGGGCGGGGGGAACGTACCTGTTCTCGACCCCGGCGTAGTAAAGGGCCTGCCCTCGTAGGTTGCCCAGCCAAAAGCGCGTTTGTCGCCAGGCGTCGTAGCCGCGCTGTGCACGCAGGCAATCGGACAGGTGCAGGCTCTCAAGGTCGGCGCGCAGCGTAGCGGACTTGTAGAAGCGTGAGTAATAGTCGGCGAAGCTGGTTAGCAGGGTAGGGTCCCCCAGTGCCGCGGAAAGGTCCCGCACCGGTGGTCGCGGGTGGTTGCCCGCAAAGTTTACGAAACGGGCAACGTTGCGCAGGTGTTTTCTGATGGTGGCCGCGCTCAGAATTTGTCCCGCTCGCGCCGGGTTAAAGGGCTGGGATAGGTAGAGCTCTAGCTGTTCTAAGACCTGTACAACGTGGGGCTCCGTCGCGCACTCTGTCCAGGCGGAAACGGCGTCTGCAGCGCGCACTCCGTCTTCCTCTACGCCCTCTTCGTCCGGGCGGGGGTCGTTGCCGTCGTCCTCTTCTTCTGCTTCGTCGCCGCTCACGTTTATATGGCGCAGTCCACGGAACCCAGGCCACGCGCCTCGCCCCACCGACTCTTCTTTTGCCTCTTCGTCGTCGCCATACCAGTCACTGTCCTCGCCCTCTGAGCAAGACATCTTTGTGCCTCAGGCCTTTAAGAACTTAAATCCTTTGGCACTGTCCTTTTTAAAAACTGCGCTTTCTCCCCCACCCCCTCCTTCCCGCCCCTTCCTGCCCCCCAATCGGAGTTCGCTGCCGATGCATCTGAAGCGGTGTGAGGCGGGGAGCAGGAAGCCTTCAAGCAGCCAAAAACAAAAGGGGGGGGGGGGTGCGGCCTCCCCCCCTCTCCAAAGGTGCCAGCTTTTAGAAAAAAGACAAGTGGAGCAACTTTGGGGCTGGGCCATGCAAAGGAAAAAGGCGCAGACTGAAACCATGGTCGGCACTGAAGCAAAGAATACGCCGGCTGTCCGCCCACAGTCTGCAGCCCGCACAGAGCTGCTGAGCCGCCAGGTTTTCTTGGGAGGCGTTCCGGCGGGCGCCACCGAAGAGCAAATCCGGGGGGCCATAGCCGCCGCCAGCTCTGAAAGCTGCCGGCTCCGTCTTATTAGGCATCGTGGGCAGACACGGGGTTTTGCGTTTGCTACTTTCAGCAGCGCGGAGGGCGCGCAGCGACTAATAACCAAAGGTCTAACTTGTCTCGGCCGGACAATAGACTGTCGACCAGTCGAGTGGCAAGCGCCCGGTTGTGCAGGCCTGTACACCCGCAAACTTTACGTGGGTAATCTGCCCTCGGCTGCCACGCTCGAAATGCTACAGCAATACTTTAGCGCCTTTGACCCTGTGATAAACGTACAGCTCAAGTTCTGCCGCGAGCGTCGGGTCTCCCACCGAGGTTTTTGTTTTGTGTTACCTACCGTCAGCTACAAGACGCACGCACTTTTCTGTCGACCTCTCATGTGCTCGGTCGTGTCCTGCGCGTGGCCAAAACCTGGTTTGTCGTTTGTCGCCGCAAACCCCTCGTGGCTTGCTGCGCGCCCTCGATACCTCGAGAGACGTTAGTTTGGATACAACTTGTTTGGGTTCCCAACACAATCTGCGCCACAAGCAGCCCAGCAGGAGGCTGGCTTTCTTGGGCGCCAGTTGCCACCGCCGGACATTCGTCACCGGTTTAAAAGTGCCAAGCGTCGGAATCTGTCGTTACTAAAAAAAAAACAAAAGAAAACACACACACACGCACTTGTTTGTTTGCAAGACTTGCCAGGCGTATACTACTAAAACGCGCCTATCTCTCTTTTATTCCTCGAGGAAGTGGGGGCACCCCCCCCCCCCCCCCCCTGGGCGCTAACAAAGAGGGGGGGGGGGTGGCGCGCACTCAAATGTTTTATCCATAAAAATTAGATGCATTTGTGCTCCGGATGCTTTGGCATTGTTTTGGGGGGAAGGGAGAGTGGGTATATGAGGGGGGAAGGGGGGGAAGGAGAAAAGAGAGAGAGAGAGAGACTTGAACCGTCGGGCCCGGTTTTTTTAAGATCTCAGCCGGGTCCATTCTTTAGCTCAAGGTGCGCGGTCGCGCGACCAGTGCGCACTTTTTTTTTTTTTTTTTTTGCGTTGTTGCGCAGAGCTCATAAGTCGGGACATGACTAACCTTGGAACAGCAGCCCAGGCGAGACTGTGGGCTAGAGACAGTTGCTAGGCAGGTGGCGGGGGTAGTGGGTAGGCTGCAGTTTGCTGTCCCAAGCAAAGTACTGGCAGTTGAGGGAGGGGTTTAAAGACCATGCGGATAGGTCTTGCTCGAAGACGGCGGCGCCCATAAACATGGCATTGGCGCGCCGAAGCGAAGGTAGTTTCCATGACTGCAAGGGCTGATTGAAGCTTGTGGCCTGAGACAACATGGCGGAGGCGTCGATAAGGTTAGGCAAGGACCAGTTTGCCAAGGGGCTGTTGAAGCTTTCAGCTTGCAGAAAAGCCCCTGTGGCATCGAGTACGCGGGTTGTGTCCCAGGCGCTCAGGTCTTGGTTGAACTTGGTAGCTTTAGCAAACACGCCGCGCAGAGTAGTCACCCCCGAGATATCCCACTGCCCAATACTATTAGCGCCGCTGTTAAGGTTTCGTGCCAGAGAAAAGGAATGGTCCAGAGAGGTCAGCTTGTAGGTAGCCGGCGGGGGGGTACGAGGGCAGAGACGTAAGCTGTGTGCAGTTGTAGAAGTGCTGGCCGCTCCGGGGGTTTAGCATGAAGTTGCCCCAACTTTCGATGCCGAGGAGGGAGTCGCGTGTGGTCTGCGCCGCATTTGCCATAGTCCAGCCAGTGAGATCGGCAAAGGTTGTGACGGAGACGATTCCGTCGGTTTGGTATTTATGAGCGCAAGGGCTGGGCAGAGTGGGGCAGGGGGCAGACGTGCTATTATCCCCCCAGTTAACGGGCGCGGACATGAGGACCCCTACCATGGCCGGCAGCTCTAGGGTTTGGCCAGCCTGCACTCCCCAGGTAGAGGCAAAGGCGACGGGCTCCTCGGCACTAGGCTCCTGCCCGGAGACGACAGACGCGATGATGGCCAAGACAGACAAAATTAACGTGTTTGTAATTCAGTCAAGAGTGGGAGAGTACGTGGGGAGAGAGGGTAAGAAGACGGGGAGGGGGGGGGGGGGGAAGAGGGGGGGGGGGGGGGGAGGGAGGGGGAGGAGAGACGGAGGGGAAAGAAATGTGTTGGGGCAGACCTTTCCTCATTTCTCCCTTCATCTTCCCCCCCCCCCCACACCCCTCTTTTCTTCTTCTTTTGTATGTAACATACTAAAAACCCTGTGTGTGCCTTTCTCTCTCTCTCTCTTTCTCTCTCTCTCTCTCTCTCTCTCTCTCTCTTGCTAAAGGCAGATGAGCTCCGTAGGGAGTGTTGATGGCGACGACGAATTATTTTGTGACAACAAGTCTATACGCACGGTTTTTAGCATTGGAATCACAGGCTCGACGCTGGGTGAGACGACTGCGTTGGATTATTGCTTTTCCTGGCTGGAGGATGACTTCAACAGCACATTCAGTCTGCAATTGCTGGAGATGGATCTGCCCGGCGACAGCAAAAGCCAGAGCGGATGGCCAGGTGCCGCAGCCGAAGCGAAACAAGCTACGGCAGGTCAAGGGGGGGCATGCGCGATGGGGCGGGCGACACAGCCACAGACTAGTGTGCCCCTGCGCCTTGACGACGGCGGGAGCGAAGAAGAGGATGAAGACGACGGGCCCGTTGACAAAAGCAGAGGGCCCGGCATCGACCTGAGCGAAGCAGGAGAAGCAGACAATGGCAACGCTCCGGGCGGGAAAGGCCGAGGCGTGGCAGTCGGCGACGGAAAGAGCAACAGGGAAAAAAAGAACGCGGGGCTAAGCCTGCCCGACGAAAAGAACCCCAATCTTTGGACACAAGACAAATTAAAGTTTAGGCGAGCTCTGTTGAAGTATCTCAAGCACAGCGCAGGCCAGAAGGGTGTACTGAACCTGGCGTCGGTGCGCGAAAAGAGCGGCGCGCAGGTCTCAGAACAGCCCGGACCAACGGGGCAGGGCTCAGAGTTGCAGGTCCCGATGTGCAGGCTGATGCGACCAGATGGCGACCCGCAAGCTTGGGGCAAGACGCGACCGGACAGTGACTCGCAGGATTGCGTAGAGTCAAAGAAGAAGAGCGCCGGACCCACGTACATGCTGTGTTCCTTTCATCTAGCAGAGGCCCCGTGCTTTAACGTGCTGCGCGTGCCGGGGCTGCCGTTGGATGCTTATAAACTGGGCTACGAGAAATTGGCCGGCCGCTACCAGGCCGCTGCAGATCGAACTGGTACCCATCGCCGAGCTCCTAACTATAGTGGTGACGCGCTCGTCGGAGATTTGCTGGGGTCAGCAGTGTGGCGCCAACCGGGCCTATGACGTCAGATACCAGAAAAACGTTTTCAGGTTGTTGGCCGAGAGGGGTCGCGTAGGCGAGCTGATTATTATTGATCGCAACAATAGCAACTGTTACAACCCCACCACCAACGAGCCCGAGAACCCAAGTAGCACGACAGGGGACGAGTCTGCGTTTGGGAACGAGGGGGGGTACGGCCGTTTGTCAACCTGGCTTCACCGACAGATCGAGCTAGGTCATGTAGCCACAGAGATGCGGCAGGTGCTCGACAGGTGGGTGCAGGCGGCGCACACGGTGTACTCAACTGGGTGCGAGCGCTGGCTGGCTGCCAACGAAGAAGGACGCGACGGGGCCTCTGACGAGCACATCTGGCTGGCCGCGACGAAGAGGTCTCGCAAGCCGCACAAGTCGCAGTACAAGAAAACTGACACGGGCTCCGAATACCGCTATAGAGGGGCGCTGCCCTTTGCCCGCGCCTCTTTTTTTTGTTTCAACACCTTTTACGTGACCAGCGATCACCAGCTGCTGGCTAGCTGGCTGGCGGAGCAGCCCGAGCCCGCCGAGAACGATGAGGCCGGGGGCCAGAAGTTGACGGCTGAGCTGCAGGAGAAGCTAGTGGACGTGATGAAGCTGATTGTTCGGCTAAGCCAGACGCTAGCCAATTTCCCACACGATTTCTACAGCAAGGAAAAAAAATGTTTGACAGGCAAACATGAAGAGGCCGAGCTGGTCTGGAAGGAGCGCGGCTGCTTTGTCTCCACGGCGGTGTCCGTCTACAACGTACTGCTGGTGTCGGACACGGAGCAGGAAGACGAACTGCGCCTGGCCTTTAACAAGAAAGACAGCGATAATCGCCCTTGGACAAAAAATTTCAATCTCCCATGGGCCAGTGACAGAAAAACGGGGGCTTTGCTTAAAGTTTGCAAATGGCATGTAGGGAGACTGCCCAGGCAGGCGGCCAGGGACAAGTATCAGCTTATGCAAACGTACAACCTGCTCCACCAACTGGAAAGAGACCAGCTGCACAAAGACAGTAAATTGGCCGGGTACCTGTCCCAGGTAGAAAAAGACAAAAAAAAAACTAGTTCAGCTACCCTCCAGGCCTGGAAGGAACTGGCCCTGGAGTGCCGCTTTGACGATTGCCAGAAGATCGTGGCCGACAAGTTTAGACAGGCGGCGGGGAGGTCCGTCTTGCGTTCTCAAGAGCAGCAAGCTCGGGCTGAAGCGGCCGCAGAGGGCTCGGCCACAACTGCATACTGGAATGCAAATTGCCTGGCGGGGATCCAAGATGAGAGAACCAGGGCAGAGGCCGAGTATAACCAGGCATTGGCTAACCTGCAACCGGTGGAAGACTTGAGGGCGGGAGAGACGGCCCTGCGGTATCGCTGTTTGTGCGCCTCGCTGCCCGCAGGAGCGGGCAGCGGCGACCACGGCCTGCCCCCGCCCGACCTGCAGGAGCCAGAGTCGTCCCCTTTTGTGTTGGCGCAGCTGGTGCTGCTGGCCACGCCCCTGTACACTCTGGGGCTGCCCTCCAGCAAGCAGCTACTATTCGAAAAGGCCCTGCTAGCTTTTGTGTGGGAGAGGCTGCGCCCCCGTGCAGACTCGCTCTACCGCCTGCTGGCGTACCTAGCCGAAGACGAGGCCTGCCGCCTTTTTTCCGAGCGCAGTCCGGAACTTCGCACTACCAGCCCGTCGTGCCTCAGTGTGCTTGAGCTTCATTGCCAGTTGCTGAGCGCGCAGCCGCCGCCACCACCCACCACTACCACCTCCGCGGGGGCACACCTCGTTCCTCACTCGGATCACCCGGTTCGCCGGCTGCTCCGCGTGCTCACCGTACACCCCTTCTTTTTGGGCTGGACCAAGCAGCAGCAGACGACGCAGGCGGCGGGGCGCGGGGGGCAGCTCTCACTGGAGGAAGCCGCCGAGCAACTCTACGTGCGCAAGCTCTATCGACTATGCATACAGTGAGTAGTAGTACCACATAAAGTCCAACGACACCGCTTTCACTCCTAGCGCCGGGCACACACCAGGCATGTCCCTGGCTGGCAACCAGCTGCCCATCCTCGATGCGGGCTGGGTGAAGAACATTTGGCAGCCCATCGAGCAGAACTCCGCCGCCCCGGTACAGGACCTGACAAAATGTGATGCCAGGGGGGACTACGTGTACTTGTGCCCCCCTCACCCCGCGGACCCGGCCGAACGCCCGCGTGCACCCGTGCTGGCCCCCACGCGCGACTGCCACACCTCTGTAGCTTGGTGGAATAGATTGACAACCAAGCTGGGCAGGCTCCCGGCCCGGAGCAGAAGCGCTGCGATGTCCAAGAGCGATGCGCTACAGCAACATATCATTCCGCCCCAACCGACACCGACGCGGGAGGCCGAAGAGCACGACAACGACGACGACGACGACGACGGTGGCCGCGGCGAGGAGGGATACGTGCCAGCTGCGCGCAAGCACCGCACCCCCACAGCGCCCCCCGGCCCTCCCCGTGGCCGACGACGCAGGCTTCCGCCTAGTAAAACAAAAAAGCAGCAGCAGCCCGCAAAGCGGCCCGCGAGAGTTCGCACAAGCCACGAGAGACAAGAGCTCGCGCAAGCCGCCAGAGAGCAAGAGCTCGCGCTCTTTACCCCCGCCCCCCCCCCCCCCCCCCGCAGCCGGCGCCGTCGCTCCCGCGTGCAGGCCCTCCCAGCCTCCCTCCCACTCCCCAAGAGGCCACCACCACTACCGTCCCGCGCCCCAAACGTCGCAGCGCAAGTCCCCCCTCCCCCTCGTCAGTCGGGTGTGAGCCAGAAAGTCAAGCATTAGGCGCTGTGATAAGTCTAAGTGGCTATTAAATAAACATGGCCGCTGTTTTGGACGGGCTCCTGTCCGACCCAAGACCCGCTGCCAGGCAGGAGCGGGCCACAAAGAATTTGACATCACCTAGTAAAAAAAAGAGACAGGCTCCGTCCCAGCTGAGCCCTACCTCCGCCTCGGATCCAGCTCCTGATTCAGGATCTTTTTAAAATTTTTATCTAGAAGACTTATAACAACGGTAGAAACCTAAAACGACTGGTCAAAGTCAAGCGGAAACAAAGCTTTTTTTATTAAAAAAAGATTTTTTTCTTCTTCTGCTAGTGGCTTGTTCATGACACACTGAGATAACCACCGGAGAGAAGAAGAGAGGCAGGAGAGGGAAGAGAGAAGGGGCCAGGGGGGAGGGGGGGCGGAGGGGGGGGGGGGGGAGGGAGATCGAGAGAGTGAACAAAGAGAGGGAGGGGGGGGGGGGGGGGGAGGGTGTGTGAAGGAGGCACGGGGGAGCAGGAGGGAGGGGGCTCTCACGCCGTTGCTGCATCAAATTCAGGGCATGAAAGGTAAACGCAAGAGAGCGGACCCGCGCCAACAGGACGCGACTGGTACTGGTAAGCGCACCAACCTGCCGGACAAGCGATCACAGGAGGAGCTACGTGTTTACGAGTCAGCTTGGAGCAGCCTGCGCACCGCCGGCGAACCGCTCGGCACCAAGATCCCTCTGACGTCGGAGCTGGAAAAGCTCCGTCGTTCTTCATGGGAACTAGACGACAGCAACTGGCTCACGGCCCGTACCGAGGAGCTCGATGCTGCGGGGGTTGAGACCCTGCGTTGCAGCATCCCGCGGGTGGCGCGGCGTGTCATGGGGCTGCGTGACAATGCCACGCCCGGTGCCTTCTTTGCCATGCCCAACGACCTGTGCCCGGCGGAGCTCACGGCCCTGTGCGCGACCTGCGGCGAGTGCGACGCCCCTAGTAACCCGTGGCTAGTTACCCCCAAGGACGACGGGACGCGCACTTTTCTTGTGTACCTGCTCGGCAAGTGCTTTGCGCTGCTCAGGGACAAACCCTTTTCCCAGGAGCTAGACCCCGAGGCGCCCTTTGGCGACGTGCCGGGGCTGCCGTTTATTTTGTTGCTCGACGCCGAGTGCGTCGAGCTCGTCCAGCATGGGGAGCCCTCGCGCAGCGCCGCCAAAAAGTTGCACCGGGTCTGCGACATTCTCGCCTGCAACGACCGCACGTACACTGGCATGCCTTTTGCAGCCAGGCTCGAGCTGCGCGACGCGCTGCTGAAACACGTGCTGAAAGATGTTCAGCGCCCCGTGCTGCAAACTTTGCTCAGCAAGCCCTTCGAGCCCTTTCACAGGTTGCAGCACGAGCTGCTGGAACGGACGGAGCGCCGGGGGGCCGCTGGCGCTGCCAGGACGCCCACACCGGCCTTTGGGTCCCCGTCGTCGGTTTTGTCTTCACCCGCGGGGACGCTCCCTACCGCGCCGGCACCCAGCCGGGGCTGCGCAAGTGGAAGTTCTCGCCCACCGTCGATCTGCTGCTGCTCGGGGCCGCCGTCGCCGGCGAACACGGCCCGAGGCTAGTGTGGGGCGCCCGCTTCCCTCTGCTGCAGCCCGCCCACGACGACCCTACCGACCTGCACTGCGAGGTCTTCTTTGATTGGGTACTCACCGCGCGCCCCGCCGCCAAGCTGCTGCTTACCTACTGGGCCGCCTGGCTCGGAGGGGCACGGGAAGCCGCCTCCGAGCCAGCCGCCACCAATCTCGCCGCCAACTTCTACGCCCCTCGCCATGAACTCGACCTCATCCACCCCAAAGCCGCCTCCCTCCCCGGTGCCTGGGCCGAGTGCAAGTACGTCGCCGCTAAGGGCGCCTGGGTCCCAGTGGAATTCTTTCTCGAGGGCATGCCCTTTGACCGGCACGCCGACGACAGCCAGAAGTGGCCCGTGCGTTGGCACAGAGAGCCCCGGGCGCCGGCCCCAGGCGGAGGCGCCCCCGCCCCAGCCCCAGCCACAGCTACAGCAACGGCAGCAAACCCCCGCCCCAACACCATCACTCCGCAACAGGTGGTCCAGGAGCTGCTACGTTAGAGAAGAGGGCTGGGGGGCAGCGCCTCTTTTTCCGGTTGTGCGGGGTCCATGAACCGCCAGTCGCTAAGGGGGCCAAGCTCGGCCTAGCCTACGCTGTGCCGTGGACGGACCTCTGGTGGGGGGGAGGGGGAACCCCCTCCAACGCCAGGCGGACCGGCGGCGCGCAGACCCGGCACGCCCCCAACTGCCCTATCTTACACCTGTCCGCCTCCCAGACAGGAACGCACGGCTCGCTGCTGCAGGAGGGTTCCGTCTGGGAGCTCGGTTTCCAAGACAACGACGACCTCCAGCTACTCAACGTTCGCCATAAAGACAGCGGCAACTTTCACACCACCGTCATGCAGGCTCTACGCGCCTCGGCGGCTAAGTTCTCGCTCCAGGCTTTTAAGCAACCGATCCCTGCCGCCACCCCACAAGCTGCCCCCAACGCCGACGCTAACACTCGCCTATAAGAAAAGGAAACGTTCAAAGGAAAAAGGAAGCAGACAAAAAGAGAAAATAAACACAAGGCAGGGGGAAAGGGGGGGGGGTTTGTGTGGAGAGGACAGAGGGGAGAGAGAGAGAGAGAGAGAGAGAGAGAAAGAGGTAAGAGGGAGGGGGAGGGGAGGGAAGAAGAGGGAGTGGTGGGGTGTTGGATACTATACAATACTAATAAAAAGAAATATAGGAGAGAGAAGCAGACCTTTTTCTCTCTTTACAGTGACTCTCTCTTGTCAAAGAAATAACCTTAAACTTTGGAGATGCCCATAGACGGAACGGATTGTCCATGTTATTTTGGAAATCTAGCCCTAAATTTTGCTGCAGGCGGTCTGGATCTGTCGTGGCTATTGTGTTGACCCTAATCTGGATCGGCTTGCAGTTGGCTTCTGTCACCTTCTCTGCTTTCTACTTGAAGGACGAAGAGCAAGACCAAACACTCATGGGCCTTAACGGGGCTAGCTTGGGCATTTCGATGGCTTGGTATCTTGGAGCTGTGGCCGGATTGCTTAGCCTAAATATAGATGGTCTAAAACGCTCAGCGGATACTAGCTCTTCTAAAGCCATGGCTTCTTACTATTACCAAACGAAGCATCACTTGCTATATCTAACCATCTCTCTTACCTGCTTCATTCTTCTGGCGGTGGGGGTTGCTTTTCTGAAGAATGCGACAGACAACGGCAGCACCAACAACGACACGCAAAACCAGACGACGTCTTGGCTAGTCTCCCTGCGACGTAATTCACCCAACAGTAACGATGTCATCTGCACTGACTGCTACCTTTCCAGCGCCAGCGCAGACACTAGCTGCAACGGGTCCGCCAGTGTTGATTGGGACAGAATATGCGCTAACCTTCTGTTTATCTTGGCCAATGCTCTAGGCCTTGGTTTAAACCTTACCCACCTTATGAGCTTTTTCAAGGATGATTATCGTTCCACACAAGGTGATGTTCAGAAGGCTCTTTTAACTAAGCCGAGGCCTTCTTCTTCACGTGCTTCCAACGCAGTTACTACCGACGCTGGAGCTGAAGATGACCCCCCCTCTGCAATACCCACTGACTACGACGACTAACAATACTGAGTAAGAAATACCAAGAGCAGTCTTTTAATAAAAGAACTCTTTACAAAAATAACAAGGCCAAAACTTCTTCTCAAGCCCCAGTCTCCGGCTCCGAAGAAGAGGGAGCAGGAGAGGAGGCTGCGACGGCTGCCTCCTCCTCCTCTCCTGCTTCTGCCGCGTCTGCTTCTTCCTCTCCTTCTTCCGGCGCCTTTTCTACTTCTGTTGCTTCGCTGACAGACGACGCGGGCGCGGGCTCTGCTGCTGCCGCCGCCTCAGCATCCTCTTCCTCTACCCCAGACTCCTTGGTATTAACAGCGCTTTTCCCGCGCGACTTCTTGCTCACCTTGCGCCGTTTGCTGGGGCTCCGGAATTCCGCCTCATCCCCCAAGCCATACAGGCGCCGTCCGTAGTAGTGCTTGTAAGCCCTGTCGACGTCCTGTGAAGTCGCGGTGCTTCTGCCACGACTGTACGCGTACAGGTCCACGCCCTTATTCATGGTGTGCAGAAACAGCCCCAGCGTCCCCGTCACGCGACGCCGCAGCTCCTTGCCGCCCGTGCGCCCGATCTTGCATTGGCGGCACAACTCCTTGAATTCAGACGGGGCCAGGTCTTTTATTTCGGGCGTGTTCTTCTTCCGATGGCGCACTGCGTCGCTCACCGACTTCTCCGACCCGCGCGCGCGCTTGGTTTTCTTGGCCTTTTTGGCATTCGGCGCCGCAGTCATGGCGATAACTCCTGCTTTCTTCTAAAAGCTCTTCTTTTTGATGCATCTTTCGACAAAAAACAGAAAGCAAGCAGAGAATTCGAAGGAAGGGAGGGTGTGGGGCCCCCTCCCCTCCCCCCCCCCCCCCGGCACACACACTTCCCGTCCCTTTACTCTCCCCCCCCCCCCCCCGCCCCCTCCCCCCTTTCCCTTCCCCCCTCCCCCCCTGCTCCGAGGGAAGAGGAAAAGGGGAGGGGGGGGGGCAGGGAAGGGAAGGGGGGGGGGTGCCCCCCTCCCACCCTCCACTTTTCTCTGTTCCCTTCTTCCCCCCCCTCCCCCCTTGCAACGCCCAAGGTAAAGACTCTGTCTAGCCTTTGGATTTCATTCATTCGGACTGCGCTAAGTCTTTAAGGTAATATAGCAATGTTGCCTGGTTATACGTACCTGCGCTCCCCCACGACCGCGAGAGAGCCAGCGCCCGCAGGGCAGCGATAACCAGCTGGAAAATGAGCCGGTTAGATTTATTTGTACTTTGGTAAATGAAATACTGCACGGCCCACACGCGCGCGCCTGCTGTCATGTCTGCGGGCCGCAGCTTGTCGAATTTTCTTTTCCATTTGCCGCGCGAAATACTGTACCGGGAATACCATGTAGTCGTCCCATCAGAGATTTGCTGCATCTGTCTGTCAAAAGACAAGACTGCCGAAGTTTTTTCTTGTGAATTGACATTCGTTATCTATGTCTTCTAGCACGTCCTTGAATTTAGAATCGGCCGGAGCGCTCAGCATCCAATCAAGTGTATTTGGGCTACCATAGCCAGTGCATGCTTGGTACACTTCCCACAAGCAGATACATTCCTCTCTGCTCAGCTTAAGACCAAATTGGGGCGCTTTATGGGCTTTGAGTGCTGTTGGCTAGCAGCGTCAAATAGAAGAGCGCTGCCATCCCGTGTGGGCCTTTGTTAATGTTGAGCCTTTCTTCTGCCCGGCGTATCAACTCGAATCCGGTGGCCTGTTGCATACAAGGGGGCGCGCATCAGGAATAAGCAAGGGAGTACTCAAGAGCCGCGTCTTGATATTACTCTCGTTTGTTTTGGCGTACAGGGCGACGTGCGAAACATCCCAGCAATTAAACAGAGGTGGTTCTTCCCAGAGTGGGTCGGGTCCCTCATATCCAGAAATGACTGTTTCGGGCTTAGATGGCTTGTGTGTATCAGTCTTGGCGCAAAGTTTCGCGTACCGACCGCGTCATGAGCCTGAAGAGCCTCCGCCACACTACGGCGGCCTTTGTTCTGTCGGCCAGGTAGTCTGCCAGGGTCCCAATGTCGTCCGGTTGGGTTTCCCAGACTAGCGTCGGTATTCCTATTAACTTATAGTTGGTAGAATTTAACAAGGCAAGCGCAGCTTTTGCGAACAGTGTCCGCCGCTTATTCTTCTTTACATCCGGGAGCTTCTGTTTCAAGTCCCATATTTCGGGTGAATCACCCTCCATTGAATTGCTTTGGCATGCATTGCTGGCTCCTTTTTATCACACACAAACAGTGGATAGAACGTGTTGCAAATAGACACTCACGCATCACTCCTGTTGACACCTATACATACCCACCCATTATCTCCTCTACCCACACAACACTGCAAACAGAAGGCCCAGTGTGAGGATAATACAGAAGGATAAGAGAGGGGGCTAGAGTGTAGTTGGTTGTGTGTGAAAGGGGACAGACGAAACCAATTGTAACGGACCTCATAAGCATACAAACCACGTCACATTCCATATCCATTATACCATTACAGACTACACAGACATCCACTGTCCTGTCATTTTCTGCTTATCCTCACGCATCACAAGTGCAAGAGGGACATAAGAGCAGACATAACAAGACAGAAAACAGAAAACGAGTGCTGTGCACCAAAGTCTGATTGTGCAAACTAGTCCATACCTAGCCACTACATTACAACAAACTTGCAGGGAATCGGGAGGCTAGTAGGTGGACATATACGTCCTTTGTGTTCTCCATGAACAACACGGGGTCGAAAGCGTTGGGTGGGAAGACCACCGGCGCTTCACCGAACCTACTCGTGTACGGACGCCACCTACGAATTCCGGAAGATATGGTGCTGCCGCATCGCCCGGAAGGCGGATTCCTCGAACACGATGAGCTTTTCGCATGTCGCCTACGGGTGATGGCGGAAGCCCGTCATTACGTGGCCAAGGCCCGCGAGGCCGAAGAGACCCACAACCGCAATCAGAACACACCTTCCAAGGTCAAGTACGAATCGGGCGAGTACCTGGGATGATGCGAGGGATCTTGTATTTCTATGCGTCCCGCAGGTCCCCAACTTGGTCAGTGTTAAACTCTTCCCGATGTGGCAGGGACCCTACACAGTTTTGGAACAAGTAGGGGCCCTGACCTACCGAATACAGGGAAAGGGTAAAACACTGGTGATTCACACTGGGAGGGCGCGGGGGAGGCCTGCCCTGCCGGCGGCGCGGGCTGGGGAGGGGGGCGCTGGGGGGCAGGGCTTCTGCGTCGCTCACAGGTCGCAGACGCTTTCTCTTGCGAGGTTGAAAACGCTGCGCAGCCTCCCGCTTACGCTTGTGTCTTAGTCTGCGACGCTCAAGGCGCTCGCGTTTCTTTTTTAATTTATGTTCGTGTTGGGGGCACAGCCTAAAATGCCCGTCATCGGGCCACGGTTCAGCCTCGGCGGGCGTCGCGCATTTCGACAAAGTAAAACAGCGCTCGCAGGCGGGAAGCCACTCTTGCGCAGACCGTCGGAGAGAGGAGCAGGCTCAGCCTGCCTCCTGCTTGCAAGCGTAATCGCGCGCCTGAGGGCAGAAGGGCCACGGCGTCCTCTGCTTCGTATTTGGTCTTAAATGCGCGAACCGCACTGGATTCGGCACCGGGCACTGCTTGCATCCTTTTTTAGCAGAAATGCAAAGAAACGAGAGAAAAAAAAAGTGGGTTTGGGGGGGGGGGGGGCGCCCCCCCGAGGAAGAGAAAAATTTAGGGGGGAGGAGGGCGCCCCCCCCCCCCCCCCCTTTCCTGGTATTAAAAAATTAACCTCACCAGAATTTCCGGTGCGCTTCCTCATTCTTCCCCGGTAAAGCGTTTTTATTTATATTGCTTGTTCTAGAGCGGGCCGGCCCGTTCGTCTTGCTTCCAAATTGTGCGGAATTTGCATTCTCCCCATCTCTTCGTTGCGTGATATGGTTGAAAAAAGGCAGTACTCTCTGGTTCTTCGGCAGAACCGCCTTTTTCGGCCGTATCATTTTCCTAAAATCGATGGCCAGTCATGCTGAGTGACACCGTGCTGTCATTCTATAGCTGTCCCAATGCAACTTTTTTTTTGTGCGCACTCTTTCTCTCCTCCTTCCTCCTTTTGCTCTTTCGTTTTCCAGCTTTCACGCGGAGATCTTGGGAGGAAGGGGGGGGGGGGAGTGTGAATTGTTGTCAAGACCAAGAAAAAATGAATTTCTGCTTTTTTTTTGCTTTTAATCAGCGACGCTGCAGTGCACGCGGTGGGCCAAACCAAGCACGAGTGCCGGCGTTCCTAGAGTGAGTAGCAGCGTCAGGATCAGGCGGAAAAAGAATGCGTAGCCATAGCTAGAGTGATGTTCCGTGGATTGAGTCTCTTGGGCCGTCGCCTCGGTCTGCGTGGTTAGGCTATAGGCAC
This sequence comes from Paulinella micropora, assembly GCA_019918135.1. Classification (NCBI taxonomy): domain Eukaryota; phylum Cercozoa; class Imbricatea; order Euglyphida; family Paulinellidae; genus Paulinella; species Paulinella micropora. Next base: position 140,504 of record WBZZ01003020.1, on the reverse strand, counting down.
TAGAAGAATCAGCGGGCCGAGCGAAAGGGAAGCGGGCCAGGATAGAAGAGGAAAAAGAAAAGGAAGAACACACCCTGCCGAGCATAGATTGACTGCCTGCAGAACTACCGGAGCGCACAAGGCCGGGATTCCCAAGCAAAGCAGGGCCAAGGACAGGACACACAAATTTTGGGCCCACAGGTTGGTCTGTGAAGCACTAAGCCTGTACTCCGCCACCACGCAAGGGTCACTTGCTTGCCGACACTCCGCCCACCAACCCAGGATGTCCAATCTGGGCTACAAAGGAGGTCTAGGCTGGCTTGAGGGGCAATGGGGACCTGTAGTAGCCAGTTAGCCTTATCCTTATGAATTTCCAGAAGAATGTCTCGTGCATCATCAACGTAGCTGGTCAGTAAATCGTAAATAAATTGCACGGTTTGTATACGTGAAAGGTTAGTATGGAGGCGAGCAGTCTTGCCAGCCTTGACTTCCTCCTGGAGCTTCTTGCCTGTACATAGAGTGACACTGTCTGTGCGGGAGCCCAGAATGGGATATAAGTCCAGACAACGTCGTTTGTGCTCATTGTAATTTGAGACTGGGTCGTCGTGTCGCAACTGGTTCCACATGTAGACGTACCAGGAGTAAGCCGGGACGCAGAGCAGTAGCTGAAGAGAGCGAGGTGCAGTGGAAGAGGTGTTCTCCACTCTGTAGGTAGGGGGCGACCCTAAAACGACAAAACCAAACAGATACTGTGTTGGTTGACCGCATAGTGTGTATAAGGGCAGAGGAGGGACACAAAAATGCAACGGCAGGTGAACGGTCTGTCGAGAAATATGTGTTTTTGGTTACCACTGTCCTAATACGTTGTTGTATAGCCACTTGAAAGAGAGGGTCTTTCCAAATCGATCTGTGCACAGAACACACCAACTCTGTGTGTGTAGTTTTCTCTTGGATGGAAAAAAATTCGAACTGTGAGTTTGTATACAACTCTTCAAGTAGGCAGATACAACGAGCTCTTAATAAAAACACTATGGCTGCTTTGAGTCCTGACTCAGGAAGAGCAGGTGAAATACAAGTAAATAGTAGAGAGGTCACTTCGTTTATTTACATAATTTCGAACTCATTGCAGGCTTGGGTGCAACATACGATCAAGCCTAGAACGTAAATTGTGAGGTCTCCAGTTCTCAAACGGATAGTGTCGCGAGTCTTCAAGTTGTAGTCGTAAACGGGTAGTGTCGGGTTGGTGAACTCGAAAACCAAACTGATTTGGGAAGGCTAAGCGAGAATGACTGGGAACGGCAAAGATGACAGTTAAACATTGTGTTCTTCCGTTTATTTCCTTTTCCACAAATTTACCGTAAAACGTGTTTCACTGGAAATCGGGGAAAAAGGTAATGCGGATGGGAAAAGTGGTAATAGCTAAAAAGAACTTTGAACTGATCGTTTGAAATCATTTCTGAACGGAATCGAAAACTAGTTATGTAATGCCCCCAACGGTAGCTCGTAAAAAGTCGGTAATACAACCAAACACAGTCCTCAAAAGATGAGAATGATGTCTCGTTATATTAGCTCAGTGAAGCCAAAAAGGAAAACGGCAACAGACCAGGAATAAAATGGCATCAGGTCCAATCCGGACAAATAATACTGAAAAACAAGCTGGTGCACCTGTCACCAGGAAAAGGTACTTTTTACCGGCTATCCGGGGTTGATGCCTACAGTACCCCCTCCCGATTTATGACGGAAATAGCATTTTCGTCATACACTTTCTGATTTCTTTCTGCAAATAGTATGCGCTATGGAGTCATGCCACACAGCGCATCGACCCACGGATAGACGCTAAAAGACGATAAATATATCCTCATACGGCACGTCAAAGCGGATTCTCTAGCCTTTCTTGTAAATTTTGAACTCCTTCCCCTCAATTTCTTTTTCGGCAGTATGTCAAAAACAAACGTACTATTAATAAAAAAAATACAAGCAACGTGGTGCTGTAGTACGATTTCTCCTTTGATCTCCTTCTTCTTATCATTATTATTATTATTATTATTATTATTATTATTATTATTTTATTATTATTATTATTCACAGGGAGATCGTAAGTACATTGTCCTTTTTAATGACATACCCTTGTATAAGGCGGATATCCTATGATATAGTATTAGGGGGCCAGTCCTAATAGCTATATCCGAAGTCGAGGTGTATGTACCCGACCCTGCGATATACCGACACAAGTAGAGATTGACCGTGCTCAGGTACGACAGTATATAATCTATCGTAAAAAATAATTTAATGAAAGTTTCAGAGAACATTTCATTTTCGAGAACATCATCCCAGGACTTGGAAAGGGTCATACCCGGGAACACCATCGCTCAATACACTAGCGATCCCCGTATACGGTGTAGTATCATCGTCGATCGACCTTTCGCACTCGTATGTTGCGATCGAATGCCAAGTTATATCACTGAGTCTTTTTAATATTCATATTGATAACTGATGATGCATGATCAAATCATGATACGCCGTGGGCAATCAATCAGTTTATTTGAGACGCATAAAGAAAAATAGTTTCTTTGTCACTGCCTTCGTCGTCTGGCGCGGATTTCTTTGCCTGGTGGAGGACCACCAACAAAAGTCAGATCGAACTTTGACTGTTCGAGAATGTCCCAGATCTTATTAGGGATTCCGCCCAACGATAATTCAAAAGGGACATCAAGCACTCCTCTTGGCAGTGTCTGAATGGTCCACGCAGTGTAATCCTTGTCTCTGGGAGTAATTGTATCATCCCATGTCTCGAGACTTTTTGCGTCTTTATATACTGGCAGATAATGTCTTGCCTTTGGATCCTCAACCGGGTCCATACTTCTCCAGAACTGGAGTATCGGTTGTACTATCTTTGCGGCTGATGATATTTTGAGTGTCCGTGTGACACGCATCTGTCGTGGGACCGCCACGACCCGCATCAAGTATAAGTCTGAGAGAGTGTCATCAGCGACATGTTGTTCCGCTGGTCTCATCAGATAGAAAACATTTTTCACCCATGCGATGGTTGCTATCGCATCGCCTTCCTTCCATCGCTCATGGACAATCTCAACGTTGCCCGCGTTTGGGTCAGTGTCCGTCCCCTCCTCCTCCTGGTGGACGTCCTTTGATCTCATCGACCTCATCGCCTTCCTCGGTTGGTCGTTGATAAGATCATTCCGCGCTCTCCTTAGCTGCGCCTCTGTGATCTTCTCCTTCTTTCCGCTATGCTCTCGCGGAGACTTGGACTGAGTCCCCACCGCGCTTATGCGGTCAGTCTTCTCCTTGCTGTCCACCTCACTCTCCTCCTTCTCAGCTATCGGTGCCCGATAAGCATCGTCTTGGTCTATGCCAGCCTCCTTGTGGATGGGCGGCACCTCTTTGAAATCATCCTTCATCCGTTTTAACGCCTCCTCAACGGATTCATCTTCCAGTAAGAAGGGATCATACTTAATCAGCCTTCTTACATTCACAATTTGCACCTTCCCTCTACCCCTGATCTTGTAATTCAGAGGTCCCGTCTGTTCCATAATCTGATAAGGTCCTTTCCAGTGAGTGAACAGCTTAGAGCTGACTCCCTTCGGGACTTGAGGATGGTACAATAGTACAATATCCCCGACCTGGAACTTGATCTGATCCAAGTGCGCTTGTCGCACCCCTTCAGCATCAGTCTTTCGGCGCTCCGCCTCTCTATGCGCCCTGACTATTTGTTCCGCCTCCATCTTCACTCTAAGTCTCATCCCAAACAACTCATCCGCATCCGCCCAAGTGTCTTTTGGGTGAAGGAGCGAAGTCGGGATATCAGGCTCACGCCCATATACTAACTGATATGGCGAGATTGAGCTCTTCGAGCCTCCTAACGCCGTAGAGGGTAGACAGTTCATTGCAAACGCAAATGATGGTGCTGCCTCGACCCATGCTCTTTGATTCTCCTTCTTCGTGCAATACATCTTTAGCGAGGCTTTGAGGGGTCTGTGTACCCGCTCGATTTTCCCATTTGCTCGCGGGTTATAGGCAGTAACATATTGCCATTTCATCCCGTAATACTTAGATAGTTTGTCGATGACCTCGTTATTAAAGTCCGAGCCTCGATCAGAACATATCTTTCTTGGTACTCCGATCTGTGAGATGATCCTATCGATCAGCGCCTCGGCCGTCGTCTTGCCGGTAACGTCTTTGACAGGGATGATCCACACATATTGGTGGCTCTGTCAATAGCCGTAAGGAGGTATTTGTAACCATCCTTCGATTCTGGGAAAGGTCCCACATGATCAATGTGTATAAACTCGAAACATCCCCGCATGAAGAGGAAATTCGCCAATCAGGCCGAAATTTGCCTTCAGTGGTGTTTTGTTTATCTTGCACGGGATGCATGCATCCACCGCCTGATCTATCTCCTCCTTCATCTTCTGCCACCAGAATCGCCTCGCTACGAACATATGAGTTCGTTGTCGACCCGGATGCGCCAAAAGTGGGCAATTGTGGGCTGCGACAAATATAAATCGTCTCAGACTCTCCGGTACCCAAAGGGTCCATTTGTCCGGCTGTGACGCATAGCGACCATGGAGGCCCTTGTACCACAGTAGACCATCTCTCCATCCCATCTCCTTCATCTGATCTTTGATCGCTTTCGTCATCTTCAGCTCATCCGGGTTCTGATATAACTGTATCAGTTCTTTAAACTCCGGATCTTGAGCCTGTTGTTACCTCCATGCGGTAGGCGAGGCTATATGGATAGTACCATCTTCTAGCCGTACCTCGATTCTTTCCGGGTCATCGTCTAGGTCACTCCTCCGCTCTTGAGGAGGCTCCGCATAAACTTCCTGCGTCTCCTCTTCCTCTCTTATGTTCGCCTTCGCATTCTCATATACCTCATAGGACACTCAGCGTCCTCCTGGGTATGTAGCTCACAACATATCCCGTGATCCGGGCCTTGTGGACTGTACCGTAGACCTGTGCGGTCATATCGGACTCCACTCGCCATCTCCATCGCCTCAATGTGGCTGACCTCATACACCTTGTCAGTGGACAAGTCTTCCATCTCCACCGTGGACACCAACGCCGATACTTCTGAGTTAAACTCTAGCCTAGAGAGGCTATCAGCGACCACATTTCGCTTTCCCGGTAGATGGACCATTGTAAAATCGAAACAAGACAAGAACGCTTGTCACCGCGCCAGCCGTCCCGTCTGTTCATGATTCATCAACCATAACAGGTTATGATGATCAGTTCTGACAGTAAATTGAGGTCCTCCCCACAAATACTCTCTGAGCCTCTTGAGGGCCCATACTACCGCCAACGCCTCTCTTTGCCTTGTGCAATAGTTTCTCTCCGCCGCACACAACTTCCTACTAATAAACATGATTGGGCGTAATTTCTTCTCATCCTCTTGTTGTAATACAGCCCCAATCGCAAACTTAGATGCGTCTGTATCGACTACGAATTGTTTCGTAAAGTCGGGCATCGTTAACACCAGTCCTCCGTCTTTCGGGTCTTTGTAAATGAGATCTTTGAGCGCATGAAACGCTTGCAAAGCCTCTTCGTCCCACTTCTCAAAGTCTCCAAAATCTATCATTTTCTCCACTTTAGCCCGTGTTGCACCCCAATCGGGTATAAACTGGCTATAGTATTGCGCCATCGCAAGGAATGAGTGCAATTCAGTGCGGTTCTTCGGTATCGGTCGATTCATAATCTCCTCCCTCTTCTCTTTGGATATCGAGACTCGATTATGGGAGATCTCGTACCCTAAGTATGTCACACTCGTCTTGGCAAGTTGACACTTCTTTAGATTGCACTTCAGGCCAAAAGCTCCGATGCGCCTGAATATATCGGACAAATGATCGATATGCTCCTCCATTGTGTTAGAGTATACGATAATGTCATCGATATAGCAAAATGCATATTCTCCCGCCTTCTGTCCCCGCCTTCTCATAAAGCCACCGTCAGACAAATCATCGTACTGACTGCTCAACATCTTCTGCATCGCCTTCTGGAAAAGTCCTGGGGCTTGCTTGAGGCCCATCGGAAGCACTTTCCATTGATATATTTCCATACCCACCACAAACTGCCGTCAGCCATCTGGACTTTTCCTCCAGTGGTATCTGCCAGAAGCCATTCTTAAGGTCAATGACCGAATAGAATTTTGCATTCCGCAGTACTCTCCTTCCTTCTTCTAATGTCGGGAGAGGATTTCTTTCTTCCTCCAGCACCTTGTTAACACGAGCATAGTTAACTGTCAGGCGCCATTCTCCTCCTGGCTTCGGCACTATTCTCGGTTGTGAGACTATTGAGGATGTTGATCTCTCAATAAAGTCCTCATTGAGCAGCTGTCTTGCTAGCTCCTCCGCTATCTTCGCCTCATGTATACTCAAATTCGCCCTTCGTGGTGCCGGTGACGGCTCCGCACCCGGTATTTTGTAAATAACCGCAGTGAAATCTTCAGGCTTGACACCACCTGCATGTGGAGGTCAAAAATTTCCTTGTTCGCCTCTAATTTGGCTTTTAAAAGCTCCTTCTCCTTCTCCGTGCCTACTCCTTCTTCCGATATTCTCCGCGCCGCCTCTTGAAAATCTTCATCAGACATCTGCTTATGTTGCTTGAGGGGTTCTCTGTCCTCCTCCAAGCCTAAGTCCTCTTCCGAGACATCATCTAGGCCCGTCTTTTCATACGTGACCGTGTCTGGCTCATCATCTTTACCGAGCTCCACCAGCATGTCAATGAGTCTCGCGTATTGCAAAGGAGCTTTACGGGTGTAAAAACCATCAAAGCATGTGAATGCTTGCGGTATCAATTTCAACTTGTCGAGGTCTCTGAGCTTCCGCTTGTATGCACTGCTCTGCTCACGAGTTCCCATACGACAAGCCACCACTAGCTGTTGCTTGCGAGAGGGTACCGGTATAGGATGATCAATAAGCCGGTCCCTTATTTCCTGCGCCCATATCGCCTTCTCATTATATGGCAGGATAATAGTATACGGCTTATTATTTTCGAATAAAGTCCGTAAGCATTTCTTCACTTCAGACAGTGAACGCGGCCACGTGGGCTCGTCACCCCAGAAATCAGTAATAAAACTTTTAATAGTTTCTGGTGGAGTATCCGGGATTCGCCCCGTTCTCCTTGGTACAAACTCCTCCCTTTTTTCTTCTCCTACTTTCGCATGGAAACAGTATCCGTTAGTAATATGGACATCTGTTCCTACTCCTTCCGCGAATCTCGCCAACGACGGGCTTCTTTGTGCGACACATATAATCTCCTCCTTTCGCTTCTCGATTAAGTCATCAATAGACTTTTTGTCCCAATGGCATGTCGGAACTGTGACAGTGCACACTTGGGATTCCCAATTGTCGGTCCAGGACAGTTCATCCGGTCTTACGACATGGGGGTGAACGTACACCTCAAGTGCCTCATGTGCGATGGCCATCTTTTTGTGATCCGTCGCTAGACTCAGCTCATAAGCCTCATAAGAGTCAGTAGCGTTGAAGGGATCAATATCGTTCTCTTCTCCTCTTTTTACTCCATATATCACTCGCCGTGCGGCGCAATCAATCACAGCCCCCATCGTAGCCAATTGGTCATACGATAGTAATATTGACCCGTGGTAACCGGGGACGACATAGAGGTCCATACGGTATACTCGTGCGGATTTCAATTTAAAGGTCAGTGTGATGATTCCCGTGATATCCGTCCGGCTGCTCACTCCTTTGAGAGTGCCCGTTGACTTTTTCATATTTCCGTCCACCCAGTCCCGGTATCGATTAAAAAACTTCCTGCCGACAATATTAATATTCGCCATCGTATCATTACCAACTTTTAATATTGTCTTCAATGTTTCACAATAAAGTTCCGTATAACACAGAGCATCGGGCCTGTGTATATTGGCTGCGAGAACAAGAACTTTACGTTCCAAATTTTGGAGTCTTGTCTCTAAGTTTTTCAACTCCTCCTTCTTCTCCTCCTGCTTCACCTCATTAACATTTTTATTATTCTGCGGTACTGGTGCGTTTACTATTTGAGCGACATTGTCTTGTGGTACTTGAGTACACACATTGTCTTTTTGCTCGCCACCCGCCGCGACCGTAGACATTGAGTCTGTTCGTGGTTGTTTGCTTGGCCGAGGCGATACGTCTGCCATTGGCCTACTCGCCTCCATCGCAAGTCTCGCCTTCCTATTTGCATCAGTTATCATTGGTAACCGTGCTGTATGAACGGGTATGAGACTACCTTGGGGCTGCAGTCTCTGTGTACCCACATCTTTGTTTTCACATAGAGGAAGCGTTGGCCCAGTCTGCACAACAGCATTAGAAAGCACTGTGACTTTAGGGTTAAACTTCACAGTCGTCTCCTTCCTCTCTTCTTCCCCCTCCAGTCATTCCACCACCTCGAAACGATTACCTTGAGTAGTGTCCGGGTAGGATGACGTATCGGTCTCCGAGGCAGTGTTGTAGGCCTGAGCTCGACCGAAATTTGGGTTGGAGCTTGCCCACGAGCCTCCTCCTCCTCTGGGTGGGGGGCTGGAGCTCGAACAGCTCTCCCTCCATAAGGGGTATATCCCCGACCTCCTCCTCTTCCTCTCTGAGGGGTTCCCTGCCACCTCGAGGCTCCTCTCCATGTTCCTCGTCCTCCTCCTCCTCCTCCTCCTCCTCCTCCTCGTCCTCCTGCTCCTGCTCCTCCTTCTCGTCCTCTTTGAGAGGCCTTTAAGTTCTTTTGTCTCTCCCTTTCCTCCTTCTTCTCCTTCATCCTCTTCATGTAGGTAATGATTGCCTCTCGTAACTCCTCATCATCACACATATTGGCATACCAACCTTCGTTCACAGCGGCAATCTGAAGCATATTGAAAAGGCCCGGTTCCTTGCCTTCCGTCCTGCTCAGAAAATTTGCCCTTGCTGTTGGGTTCTGCCTATCATGATTGAAAGAGCAGTCTCTGTTCTCCATCTGTGCCTTACACTGCAAGCCCGCGAACCACCTCCAACATGCGGTCTTCAGGTCTGGCTCTCTCTGTCTCTTCCAACCGGCAACTCTGTTTGTGTACGTGGCTTGTGCGCCAACAGGTACACCACTTGCCTGTGCCGTATGTGCCTCCGTGAGCGAGTCCATGTTTGAGCATGCACTCATCACTTCTTGAAACAGTGCTGACGGAGCAACGCTTTGAACCGTATTTTCGAACACGTGTGTCTCGAGGAAGTTCTTGGACTTCACTGAGCTAAACGTCGAGCATTGTTGTATGAGCTGAGTAAGCTTACTCGGGTTAACTGTGTGTAACGCCGAAAAGAAATAGAGGATGATCGACTTGCGGCCATAGAATAGCCCATAGGAGGAAACTACCTCCGTAAGGGTCGCCGCCAAGCCAACAGCACTCCTCAAACTCATCGCCACTGTCTCAAAGATTTCAAATCCTATGAGAGTACCAGTGCAGAGATGCTGGTATCCATGAGATTGAAAATATGAAATGAGTGTGGCCACCGCCAGTTCACACTGAGCGTCTAGGCCTGTTGCATTGTTTCTCTTAATCTCCTCCTTCTTTCTCAAAAACTTGTACTGTGTCAGATCAAATCCCTCCGAGACTAGAGATTGGTCAAAAACAGTAACAAGGGCCTCGTATTCCTGCGTTTCGTCGCAAGGAAAAGCCTTCATGCAGGCATTGATCTCTTTGAGCTTGCTCAAAAGCGAAGCATCAGAGTCTTTGTCTGAGCTCGTCTTGGCATATAGCATGAGACTTGCCACTCCTCCTTTCTTCCCCTTGAAGGCATTTATGATGTTCTGTCTGTCCTTCTTCTCCGTGTTTGTGACCACCACCGTAGTTGAGCCCGAGGGTGCAGGGGCTGGTGGGGCAGGAGCTGGTGGGGTCAAATATGTCGGAGGGTGTGTCTTTGCACCACTCACTTTTGCTTTCATTCTTTCCAGTCTCATCGTCTTCTCGAACTCCTCATTCTCTTTCGCCTTCTTCTTCTCCGATATCACCAGCTTTTGAGCATGAGTGATAAAGGCCACCAATTCAGAAGCAGATCTGAGAAAATTATATTTCTCCACATATTGGTCAACACCTGCTTTGTTGGCGACCGGTGGTGCGTTACTAAGTGATTTAAGGACAGAGTGATCCTTGGTAGGAATCCATCTCTTCCATGCCTCCTTGTGCAGTAACGCACCCATCAACAGTCTGATCTTGGTCAGAACTCTGTCGGTCTTCTCTAACTCATCAATCACAGGATGAGTTTCTCCTGCTGCCTTAATGCTTTTTTCCATCTCTGCTTTCCCCTCCTCCAAGGCCTTTATTTCCATTGTAAAAAAATGAAATATACCACTCGAGTTTTTCGAACCCAGATTGGTCTTCATTTTTGTTACATCGACTGCCTCCTGACCAGTCGCGAGGAATCTGGCCGTTGCTCTTGGGTTTGTGTACTGGAGGTAACCCTCACATCGTGGGCCGTATGTACGTTCCCAAATCAGGGTTTGAGTGTACACCCCAAAGATAGCATCGAGTAATTCAAGGTGGGTGTGTGTGTCCCCAAACTTGATATGCTGTATCTTCTTTCTCTCTTCTGGATCAGAGACCAGTTTGCCGAGGAGCTGTGCTGTGTTTGATAATAGGATATAGACATCCTTTTTAGCACGACTTTTCTCTCTTCTTTGATCCTGAGGGATCCACACATAGGTATCCTTCTCTACCCCCATCTTGTTATCAAACTCTTTTTTAGTGAGGTCATAGTGGTCTTGCACCCACTGTTGTTCCTCCACTGTGATCTCCTCTCCATCACTATGAATCAAGTCGATCATTTTTCGTCCTCCTCCTCCCGTGTAGGCAGGTGGTAAGGGATTACCATATGCTCCTCCTCCTCCCGTCTCTTCTTGTTCAAATCCTCCTTCATCTTCGTCTCCTCCATATCTTCCTTCATCATCCCAGCCCTCTTCTACTCCTCCTCCTACTCCTTCATCTCCTCCTCCTTCATTCAATCCTCCTTCTCCTCCTTCATTCAATCCTCTTCCTCCTCCTCCTCCTCCTGCTTCTTCTTCTTCTCTTCTTTTATCTGCCTCCGAGAATTCACTCACTTCGGCGGTCTCTGTCGACATGATGTCGTAGTAGTGATCAACAGGAGGACAGTGTCAGCTCCTATGTTTGGTTTTTGTTCGTTTGTGTTCTGTTCCTCCTTCAGTCGATTGACTAGTGAAGAGAGAAACTAATAGAGAGGGTAGGATAAGATTCCCTGTCCTCTATGAAACACTGTTTGTATGTTTGTGTTTTTGTTTGAGAAAAATAGTCTTTGAGACTTTCTCCGATTTCTTGTTCTCCTTACTCAGATTACTTTCTCCTCCTTCTTTTCTATATTGTATCTAGTATGAGGCACTTGGACCTACACACAGATAGTAATAGAGAAGCTAGAAAAGCTCTCCTTGAGAAGTCGACAGTCGGTCGGATAGGTTCTCAGACCTACCTTTAGAAAACGATCAGAGATTTGCAAAAATACTCTGACGTATGTGTGAGATAATGCAGATAAATGCACAAACTAGAAGGGTAGAGTGTTGTGCTCCTGTCCCTATGCTTGTTTGTGTTTTGTGTGTGTTCCTTCACTCTTCTGTCCACCTCCTTCTTCTTGGTCTCTGTGTGAGAACAGCAAGAACGACAGAGAGTTTGTATCTGATGTCTCCTTGTGAGCACACAGATACTGATTGGGCTAGAGGGTACGAGACACCTGCTTGAGACCAATCAAATTATTTGTTTTGTGAAAGAGTTATGAGGGAGCTGTGTTGGAGTATTTGTTTTCGTCTGACGTCCCCGTGTGAGACAGGTCAGTGAAAATTCACTCTGTTGCCTGTGTGGCAAAGCAGAAAGAAATCACCCTAGTGATGTGGACTCCAAATGTAATGCCCCCAACGATAGCTCGTAAAAAGTCGGTAATACAACCAAACACAGTCCTCAAGAATGAGAATGATGTCTCGTTATATTAGCTCAGTGAAGCCAAAAAGGAAAACGGCAACAGACCAGGAATAAAATGGCATCAGGTCCAATCCGGACAAATAATACTGAAAAACAAGCTGGTGCACCTGTCACCAGGAAAAGGTATTTTTTACCGGCTATCCGGGGGGTGATGCCTACAGAAGAACTATACGAAAGAAGATTGATTTATGTTTGAATATCAAAGAAATTGAAGCCGAAGACATAGAGGACGACGACACGACAGAAAGTAAATATAAACCCTTGGGGAAAAAAGCAAGCCGTGAGGACAAGTTTGAATTGCTTGAGCAGATTTACAATGACCACGGGGGCAAGATACGAATATCAAATTAAGGAAGTTATCTCACATAGGTGCGAAAATTGTCAATGAGTTTGTAACGAGTAAAAAGGAAACCAAGGAAACTAAAGAGGAAACCACCGAAGCAAAGCAAACCACTGAAGCAAAGCAAACCACTGAAGCAAAACAAATGGAGACGAAGAAAACGAACTATAAACTGATAGACGAAAACGGGAAAGCCCAACCAGTGCGACGGAGTAGCCGATTGGAAAAAAAAGAAAGACATTGAATAAATCTCTTTGAATAATGGGTTTTCAGTTTTTTTTTCTTTTTTTATTCCTGTTTTTCTGTTCTATTTTTTCGTTTCTGATTAAAAAATTTTAAGAAATTCAATTAATTTTTTGGTGTGTTGAAAAACACACATATAAATATTTCAGTGTGTTGAAAAACACACATTAGACGGAGGACGAAGACGCGGAAACTTCCATCGGCGAGGGTAGGGGATTGCTGGGGGGAATTGCTTGGACAACTCGTGTTAAAGCATCGTCAAATAATGTACCGCTCGTAATGAGTTGATAAACCCGTTTATATTGTTGTTCGCCGAAGCCCGTTATTTTTCGGTGTCCCCCCTGCTGGATCCATTGCTTAAATTTTTTGGTCTCCGTCGTAATTTGCTCCTGCTTGAGTTCCAAAATCCTGACAAAATCAATATCTTCTGTAATTTCTTTTGCTTCTCGTAATTTCTGTCGTAGGGCTTTAACCTCTTGTTCTTTTTTCGTTCTCGCTTTGGTCAAAGAAATGATTCGGTGCGACAAAGACTTAATTTCCCCCTCGGTCTTGTCAAGTGAAACCCGTATTTCATCCACATTATTGCTTAATTTTTTTCGTCGCTTAATTCGCCGTTCAACTTCGGCATCCGTCTCTGGGGCACTTCGTGAAACAATACTGCGGTTTTCGCTCATAGTGTCTGGACAACTTTTTGCTTTGGACAAAGACCAAAAGTGATCACTTTTGGCAAAAATTGGTTGCGCGGGTTTCGGTCAAAATTGGTGCATCGGTCTGGACTAACCAAATTATTTTATGGCGGTTTCTGTTGTCTGGACTAATAAATTTATTATAATTTATTTGTGGCCGTGGTGGCACTCGTAATTATCTCGTCAATAGCGGGTTTTATGTTGGACATAAAGGAATATAAGACAATTTCATATTCGTCAAGCATTGCTTTAGATTTTTCTGTTTTCGGCAGTCGTTGAAGGTTCTCTTTTATTTTGATCAATTGTGCGTATGTGTCGGGGGTTGTTGCTGTTAGATAGTTCTTGATTTGAGAAATATTCTGAAATGTTTCTTCTGAGGTTGTTTGTGCTGTTAAAAGGCTGTTTAAGCATTCGTTCAAAGCCTTCAAAAATTTTAATGTGTCGTGTGTGGTGTGTGTGCGGGCTGTGTGTATTACTAAATCAATTTTAGATTTAAGGACGGCATCACATACTCGGCATTTTGACATCTCTTATAATTATGTATTATATTCTTTCAAGCGATTATCATGTTCGATTATCAAATGTATGTTCAATTTGTAAGACCATTTGTTTTAATTTATCAATACTTTTTTTATACAATAATTCGTCAATTATTGGTTTATGATAGCGGGTTAAATATTTATAAAGTGCGTCAATTGTTTGACAAGGTATTAAACCCTTATGTTCGTGAAGCCGTCGCGTATTGACAATATTTATTAAATACACCAGTTTGTCAAGGTTGCTAATAAAAGACATTGTATAATTAATTAAGGGTCTTCAATAACAAAAGCACTTAAACATTTCTTAGAGCAAAATATCGCGGTTTCATACATTAGCCCTGTATCACATATACGATAAATCGGATCATCAACAAAAGCAAACGATAGCCCGCAACAATCGCATAAATCGCAGTCATGATACACGATATCCCCGTATATAAAACTCTCTATGTGTTCCCGTAGTTCGGTCGGCAGTTTGGCGATAATCTCAGTCATTTATCACTTATTTTTATTGCGTCCATAGTTTAAATTAATACAAAAAATAATAAAGGTTTGTTTCTTCTTTGTATGTAGTGTCCAAGGCTATGTCCAGACTTTTTTTGACCCGCGTCCATAGTTTAAAACCAACTATGGACATCAAACGATTAATACGAAAGGCAGTTTGGTTGTTTAAGTGGTTTAAAGGGTGTCATTTTTATTCGCGTCCATAGTGTCCGTAGTTTGAGGGGTCCAAAAAACTTTCATATAAAAAATTTATAAATTTTTTTTCTTGAAATATCAAAGTAATGAGAATATAATTTTTATTGAAATTTTTTATTGTATATTTTTTATTGTATATTTTTTGAAACTATGGACACTATGGACACTATGGACATTGATATTTTATTTTTTAATAGTGAGAGAGATATATAATAATATTACTTAGTATTAATTAAAATAATAATAATAATGTCCATAGTTACGTCCATACTTTATAAACTATTGACAATAATATTAAAAAAATAAATTGTATAAATACAAGTCTCTCACTCGCGCTATTGAATAATGTCTTCGTCGTTGTCTTCGGCATCAAATGGCCACTCGCTATCATTGTATAATTGACGCCACATATCACGACACTCGGCTAATGAGGGTATTTTACCACATCGCGCACGGGGTCCAACAGGCATTGTAAGCCGTCGGGTTTCAATGTCGCCTACAACTTTTTTCATTTCAATCCAAAATTTCACATTTTTGTGTGTGTGTCGCCCGCATTACTTTCATAATGTTTAAATAAATCTTCTTTTGATACAAATCCACCAAACTCGCCAATCGGTAAATCGCCCGTTGTTATTATATCCAACCACCACTTTCTAAACTTTGGGGTCACGGACGCTGAGCTAGACACCGACGCCGAGCCGGACACTGACACTGAGCCGGACACTGACGCAGAGCTGGTCACCGACACCGAGCCGGTTACCGACGGCGAGCGTGTCAGCGGTCCCGATGTACGCCCCGCGCGAGCCGTCCTTGGGCACAAAGACCGGCGCGGCCGCTTGTTCGGCTCCTTCGCGGATCTCTCGGCGGATCCCCTCGCGGATCTCTCGGCGGACCCCCTCGCTGATATTCGCCCACCAATCCAGACTGTCCCAGGGATTGGACGCGGTCGTAATTACTTCTTGTGCCGCCTTCTGGACCTGATAGGTGGCGAGGTAAAGCCACTCTTGCTTTTTTATTTGCCATTGAAACATCTCTTCCACCCATTTCTCCCAAGCATCGGCCATCTGACCCATAGTAGACCGCGGGTCGTTGGAGGATAGCCTGGCCAGGCAATTCAGAGCCCCGCCATCAAGCGTCTCAAAGTCGTAGACCCAACCTTGGTACAGGGACCAGCAGCAGACCCTTTTAATGTTTAGGGGTGATCGGGCAGTGCTTTTTCTCTGGTGCATTGTGCAGCACCAGGAACAAAGATTTTTTACAGTCTAATCCTAGGCTGGTAGCCTGTTCTGTTCTGAAAAGCTTTTCGTACCCTTTGCTATCCGCACAGACACCACAACAACGCCTGGATGCTATTTTTACAGCAGAGCCCGACGCTGGTGGATTCTTTTTATTTATACAGGGAACAGTAGGGCGCTCGGTGCGCGATCTTTTCCTCCCTCCCTCCCCCCTCTCCCTTCCCCCTTAAAGGAAAAGACTTGAGGGAGAAGAGAGAGGAGGGGTGGAGGGGGGGGGAGGGAGAGCGCCACCCCTCCCTCTCTCCACTGCTTCCCCTTGTCTCCCCGCTCCCTTCTCCCCCCCAGCTCCCTCTTCGGGGGAAAGTGGGGGGGGGGGGGACATGAAGAACTTCTCATTTGCGCAAAAAAAATTAGTGCGCGGTTTTTTTCCGCGGGAAAACATTTGATTTATGTTACCCCGCGGAATGAGGCCGGGCCGGCCCGTTCATTTGGCGCAAAATCTTGCTGTTCTGCGTGGGTTGCGTGATACGGTCGAAAAACACAGTTCTTTTCCGAGTTTTCCGGCGGAACTTCCCTTTTTACCCATATCACGTCCAAAATTTGACTATATCATGACCCACAGGGGAAAGGATTATAAAAAAGAATTTTTTAAATTAAATGCTTCCATGATAAACACACCAGGTTTTTTTCTTTCTAAGAGAAAAAGTCCAGTTTGCAAAGGAATGTATGATAAAGCCGCCGGGCTCAGGTGGAACTTTTTAATTAAAGAACAAATTATACTTCCCGCCTCCCTCCTCCTTTTCAACACGCTAGCTCACAACAATAGCTCGCTTCGGCGAGCCCCCGTCCCCTTAGTCAGTTTAGAGACACAAAGGCGCTGGAATCCAGGTTGGTCGAGGTGTCCTGGCGTTGGGATTCGTAGATCGTTGTTGTCTTGGTCGTCCTCGTCGTCTTCCTCCTCCTCCTCTTCGCTGTCCTCCTCGTCGTAGTCTTCGCTCTCTTTGTCGAGGCCAGCCAGCAACGCGTCATCGCACATCGAGCCCAGGTTCGCCAGTAGCTGCGCGGGCGGCCAGTCCAGCCCATCGGATGTCAGCTTGCAGAACAACGCGAACAAGTCTTTGCGCAGCGTACTCGCTCCAGAGATCACGCTGCGGGGCAGGCAGAGCTTTAGCAGCTCCGCCTTGGCCACATCCCCGTACAGGCTTTGCTGTGGAGCAAAAATGGCACATTGCTCATCTGCATTTCAGCAAGGCGGAAGAGGTCCACGGTCGTGCTGGCAAGCAGGCAAGCTTGCACTTTTGACCCAAGTGACGGGTGTCTAAAAGTAGGAACTCTCTGTCAGGGCCGAGCTTTTTATTAGAAAAAAATACGTTTTTTTTGCATGAGACTGGCTGTATTTGTTATTTTGGCGACGCTTGGGGCACTGGCTTTGAGCTTTTCTCATTGATTTTGTCCGTTAAATGTTTTAAGAAGCTGTCAAGTTCCTTGAGCTCCCTGGGCGGCCAACGCTGTTGGAGCATGAACCTTTCGGCGTCCTTGGTTTGGGCATACTCTTCTAGCAGGTCCATTTTGTCTTTGATTGGTAGCTCACCCAGGCCTAGCTCGCCGTTTTCGTAGCTCTGATCCCAGGCATATTTGCGGAGCCAGGCGAAGAGCTTGCTGTCTTCCTTTTTTGGCCACATCTTGTAGCAGGCCAAGTAAATATGGAAAAGCGACATGCACAGCACTGTGCTATACCGGAGCTCCCCTGCCGCGTGCACTCCCAGCCACGAGATATCGTTGCGCACCGTTGCAGAGCCGCCCAAGCACTCTGTGATGTGAAGTCTGAACCACTCCCGAGGCTGCCTCTCAGCCCACAGATTGCAGACCTTATCCCAACCACAATGCCTTCGAAATTCGAGGTGACGGTTGACCTGCAAGCCTTTCTGGAAGAGTGCATACAGCTCCCGCCGAGCCTTGGCTTGCCTTTCCCCGGGCAGATTCACCAGGGTCAAGGTCTGTTTCGCATGTTGGATGGGGTCTTTGTTCTCCTTGAAGAACAAGTCAAACGCTTCCTTCTTTGCGGTTGAAAGCTGGAAAGTCAAGCGTTCTTGGCGGAGGCTATGGCCTTATATGCGGTTCGTACTGCTTGTTTTATTGCATGAGCGTAGTGGGGGCATCTAGTAATCGGGGCAACGTTCGTCATGGTTAAGACTTGCAAGAGATGATCACACGCCTTGGACGTACGAGAGATATAGAGCCATGCCGCCTCTGTTCCCTAATTGGTGTCTGGAACGTTCTCATTCTTCTTGCGGCGACGAGAGCGAGATGGAGTTGGGACCGTGGTGGAAGATGGCTTACTGTTGGGGGGGGGGGGGGGGGGGGGTTAGGAGGGGTTGGTGCCGTCCCTTGGCGTTGTTCTTCTTCTGGGCGATCTTCTCCGTCGGGTTCGTCGACAAAAGTTTGCTTAGGCGGAGTAGGCTGAGTATTCGCAGATGTAGAACTTGGGGAGCGAGCGGCGACTGTAGGGGGGGCAACGTTGCCGTCTACTGCGTTCGGTCCTGTCGTAGGCGTAGGAGAAAAAGAAGAGGTGTTGGGTCGTGCTGACCTGTGATCACGGCACTGGGGCAAGGGGACAAACATAAACAACAAAAAACAACACAAACAAAGGACAAAAAAGGACGCGGCATGTAGCGGGGAGACTTGAGGTTTAGCAGGATCGACGACATCGAAGTTAGATAATGCTGTTCGAATCTAGTTTCGTATGATGCATGATTAAAAGATTGAACATGGCATTCGCAATTGACTCTGCTCTGGGGTTTGTCTCGGGGGCCGAAACACCCGCACTCGTGTGCTAGGTGACCGTGTCGGGGAGTTGTCAGTCGAGTAGACAGAGAGTGGACGGGACGTGCTACCTTGTGAACTGGAGCTACTGGAGGACGAGGACGACGCCGGTCGTGTTGGAAGGACGGGTGGTGGGGGGAGCACGGAGGAGGGGTCAACTCGGGCTGTCGGATCAACGGGGGGCAAAGGGCCCGCGATCGAGGACCCCCCTACTCTGCTTACTACACTACCTACGAACCCGACCAATACTATTTCACCTAAAGAGAAGGACAAGGAGAAGGACAAGGAGAAGGACAAGGAGAAGGACAAGGAGAAGGACAATGAGAAGGACAAGAAGGACAAGGAGAAGGACACGGAGAAGGACACGGAGAAGGACAGTTGTCACTTGTCCTTGTCCTTGTCCTTGTCCAGGACAAGGACAAGGACAAGGACAAGGACGAGGACAAGGACAAGGACGAGGACGAGGAGGAGGACAAGGAGGACAAGGAGGACAAGGAGAAGGACAAGGAGAAGGAGAAGGAGAAGGACAAGGAGAAGGACAAGGAGAAGGACAAGGAGAAGGACAAGGAGAAGGAGAAGGACAAGGACAAGGACAAGGATAAGGATAAGGATAAGGATAAGGATAAGGATGAGGATAAGGATGAGGATAAGGAAAAGGAAAAGGAAAAAGAAAAGGAAAAGAATAAGGATAAGGATAAGGATAAGAGGATAAGGATAAGGATAAGGAAAAGGAAAAGGATAAGGATAAGGATAAGGATAAGGAAGGATAAGGATAAGGATAAGGATAAGGATAAGGATAAGGATAGGATAGGATAGGATAGGATGGGATAGGATGGAATAGGATAGGATAGGGTAGGAAAGGGTAGGGAAGGGTAGGGTAGGATAGGATAGGATAGGATAGGATAGGATAGGATAGGGTACCCCACACAGATCTAGCTGTACGTTGCCCTGCTCAAGTCTGCATGCATACAATTCATACACATATACACACTACATTGCCTAGATATGCATACAATTCATACACACACACACACACACATACACAACACACACACTACCTACATATACATACAATTAATACACACATACACACACTACCAAGATATACATACAATGCATACACATATACACATGCACAGACTGCGAGACACTCAGGCTAAACATACAATAACTGCAGCTTTGATGTAGATGCACTCCCCATGCATGAGAAGCCTATTATTACAACAACTGTAGCTTTGATGTAGATGATCTCCCCATGCATAGACATAGCTTATGCACTCACCGCGCCGCGACATAGATGGACAGATAGATAGGTAGATGGGTAGGTACATAGGTAAGTAGGTAGGCAGGCTGGCTCGTGCCAGAGTTAGGCGCGGTGTTGGTGATAGTTGCAACTTCCGCGGCTGCTTTGCGGGAGAGAGAGACAGCTGTGTCGATCATCCGTTGTATCTCTGCTAGCTGCTCAGGGGAGAGATAGTGTTGATTGTGCGCCATGCTGGGCAACATTTCCAACTTCAAATTTAGAAGCAACATCCATAGGTTTAGGACTCTGGTTGGAAGCTGAAAGCAACGGTGACGTCGACTCTGACTCAGTGTCTGAAGTGTACGACAAACTTGACGAGGACGATGAGCTGGATGAGCTTGACGACGAGTTAGACTTAGCTGATGGAGCAGGATTGGCTGTGTCGTCTTTGAACTTCAACTTCTTTTGTGACTGCTTCTCTTCCGTATAGACCAATGCGTTCTGTAAGCTTGCCAGAGACGGTGTCGGTGACTGAGTGCGAGCACGTTTCTTCTGTTTGGGCTGATCTGCAGGTTTCTCTTGCTTGCTGGAGGGAACATCGTCAATGTCGAAGAGCGGGGAAGAGCCTACTGGTGTAGGGGGAAAGGATCGTTTCGTGCTACTAGAAGCTGCAGCAATTCCTCGACAGTTTCGTTGGGGAACTTGTCGGAAGTTAGGGATAATCGCATTGTTAGCCTCATACGTGGTGCGGTGATATTTGATCGCGATCTTGAACACTTTCTGGACGTCGTGACGGATAGTGGGAGTAGGAATGTAGGCTGCATTCAGTGCATTCTCAAGGGTATCATACAGTAAGGACGAGACTGCAGAAACAAAACAACATTGAGAGAAATCTTCCCCCTTCAGTACGTTGACTTTGAGGAAAGCTGCTTCTCGTTGCATCCGATAGACTTCGATGAGGAAGGAGCGAGTGCACCAATAGAGATCGCCAGGGATGGCAGCAGCAAGGTGTGAAGCCGGGGGATCGATATTGTAACTGAGATGGTTGTTGTCTTGGTAGAGGTTATCTACAAACCGTTTGTACTCAGCATAGTTGTCGCCACGGAGGCATTCTCGGAATAGCTTTATGACTTGGTCATGGGGACCGCCGGAGATCAGAGCAGTGACGGGAGTGTTGTTTGCAATTTGCCTGTGGAAAGTTTCGTAGCGTTCTCGTTCTTTTGCAGTCATGAAGTTGCTCTTGATGAAGGTACATTTGTTCATCGGGATTTGGTAGTACATCGTTGAAGCTACCATCGCAAGTTCATTGGGACCATCCCACTGGAATTTGTCGCGTGCAGGTGTCGACGAACCTTGCTCGTTCCGTCTGTTGTCGGACCATGAGTTGTGGTACACTCTTCCTCTTGCTCCATGTTTGGCTCGTGGCGGAGTGATGGATGACGACCGACGGGGGGGTCCCCCATGTGGAATGTCTACCTGACGGTTTCCAGGGGAACTCTGACTTCCTCTTGTCGAATCGTTCTTCTTGTCGGTGGGGAGTGGTAGCGTCGGTTGGATGGTGACTGGGATTGACGTGGCTGGGTGGGACGTCGGTCATTCTCACGTCTGGACTGGTCACGTCTCCCGCCCACTCGTCCTCTAGGGTCAAGGCAAAAGAAACGAAGGGAATGATTTGTCGTATAGAGGCAAACCATCGTTGGTTACCTGTTGTAAGAACTTGAAGGAGACGAGCCACGTTGGGCACTCCCACGGCCACGGTTCTTGTTTCCATCGGCCATCGTTTGAAATCTACGGTATATGAATTTGAAAATGAGATCCAAGGAAAAATAGATAGACGAAGAAGCTGTTTACCGAGTTTGGTTCGCTGATTAGCGGTCAGACCCCTATCACATTATTTAATAACCAATGCTTAACCAGAAAATATGAAAGATCAAAGGACCGATCGTTCGACCCTCGCTCCCTTTCTTGCAAGAAGACAATCGTATGCCTTTTGTGAGAATAGCTGTGCGCGCTTCCGAGAAGCGATTTTGGTGGTATTTCGCAAGAGGAAAACTGGCAATCGTATGCCTTCAGCCATTAAATTTCACAGAATAGTAGCTCGGCCCGGCCGGTCTGCTACAGTAACGAGTTGTCGACAAAAAATACGCAAGACCCGTAACATTGGTAAAAAATGAGTTTGGAAAAACTTGAAAACTTAAGAAAAATATAATAAGTAGATAATAAGAAAAGATTAACTTGAAAAGATGAACAGGAACATAGCAAAAAGAAAGTGAGCTGAGATAATAAAGAGAAAAAAATATATAGATGAGGAAATAAAATGCATGGAAGGGAAGAGAAAACTCCCTATGAAAAAACATATAACGTAACTATGGTAATGGACGTAATATGAAAATATATGGATAAAAACAAAAAATATAACTAGAAACAAAAGCCTAACTAACCAACAAGAGATAAAGTAGAAAGTCCCACGATTGCATCACCACATAGCCCCGCAAAATTCCCCACGCTTCACTGTAGCTGCATTCCATCCGTAACATCAATTGACTACGAACTATTCAATAGCAACCGTCACACTAAAATACTGGTCACTTTCAGGAATGAATAATGACTTGAACTTAAACAGGTGAATTTAAATAATACAATATATACTCTGTGGCAGTCTGCCACCGCTAAGCTTACAAGTGGTTGAGATGCTGACGGTCGGGCGGCCCGGGCCGGACCGTCGGGCGCCGCCGGGAGTCTGAGTGTTCAGTTTTATCAAATAGTCGAGGAACTATTAACA
Source organism: Paulinella micropora (assembly GCA_019918135.1). Lineage (NCBI taxonomy): Eukaryota > Cercozoa > Imbricatea > Euglyphida > Paulinellidae > Paulinella > Paulinella micropora. The sequence continues at coordinate 117,988 of WBZZ01003020.1, read as the reverse complement.
TGAGAAGTTCCTTGTCCTTAGTACAACGAGCAATAACTTCAAACGATTGGTTCTCGGCCGGTTCTGATTTGTGTGGCTTGTGTAATGGCTCATTTGAAAGATCTCACCAAGAGCTTTCTAATGAGCCATAACACAGGTTGTAGATGCAAATATTGGCTGAGATCAAAGCGCTTGAAGTCATTGTTCGTTGTACTTAAGAAATAGGAACTTCTCATACTAAAACACAAAGTGCGGCAAAAAGCAAAAAGCAATTTATTTCAAACTAATTTCAGTGATAAATTTTTCCTGTTTTTTCACGTCATTTTTTCAAGATGACTATTCTTGAAAAAAAACTAATTTCCAAATTTTCCTTGTTTTTTCACGTCATAAGTGCACTTGCATATTTCACTTTTTACAAATGGAATTTCCTTTTTTATCTATATCAGCTTGTATTTTTATCACAGTGTCTGACCGTAAGACTCATCCTTTCACTTCAACACTACTACATCCGTTACTACGCAATCGGTGGAAACACAACTAAAACCTAGTCTACGCCACAATCTTCAGAGCCAGCTCAGAACCTTCGTCGCACAGCTCCAAAGCCAGACCACACACACACCTTACCCTTTCCCCAACCTTCGCCCTTTCACTTAAACTAAAACTTGAACTTATCTAACCTTTGGCAAAGGGATGCACTGTCACTTGCGGTCTGGTAAACCCCTGTTATTAAATAACTATTTCCTGAAAGTATGCACTGATATACTATCGTTGGACAGGTAACTTCGAGTCACTGTTTAAGTCATAGTTATGATTGATTCCTATGCGCGGTAATATTTTACTAAATCATATTAATAATTAGGAGTAACAGTAATGGATAATCTAAACACTGTCAATTGTGCACGTTACATTTTTATCATTGTGCACCGGACCATATTATTGAGCGTCAGTTACGGTTAGTCACGCATTTAGATTATTTAGCTCTCTTGCAGTTCAGTTCTGCGTTTATGTCTTCGGATTAAAGTGGCTGTGAGCAACCTAGCTTTTAACGAAGTCTCCCGGCAAACCGCAAGTGAAAGGTAGGGTAAGGTCCGTGAGTGATCGGTTTATACCTAATCATCGGGGGCAGTTTTAGTATTATAATATTAATACGTACGACTTTCAAGTGGCAAAGCCGGTCCATGAATGCAACCTTGGGTAATTCTTGTATATGATAATACATATTAATATCTTGTCCTTGAGTTGTCTCCTGGAAAATTTCAGCTAAGCTTGGAAAATCTTTCAGAGTATATTAATATGAGATTTCATTTGTATTACAATATGTATAATAGCCTCGGCTGAGAACTGACGATTGACGAGTAGTAACTATTGAAGAGTAGTAGTAAGTAGTAGTAGTAGTAGTAGTAGTAGTAGTAGTAGTAGTAGTAGTAGTAGTAGTAGTAGTAGTAGTAGAAGTAGTAGAAGTAGTAGAAGTAGTAGTAGTAGTAGCAGTAGTAGTAGTAGTAGTAGTAGTAGTAGTAGTAGTAGTAGTAGTAGTAGTAGTAGTAGTAGTAGTAGTAGTAGTAGCAGCAGCAGTAGTAGTAGTAGTAGTAGTAGTAGTAGTACTAGTAGTAGTAGTAGTAGTAGTACTGAGTAGTAGTAGCAGTAGTAGTAGCAGTAGTAGTAGCAGTAGTAGTGGTAGTAGTAGTAGTAGTTGTAGTAGTAGTAGTAGTAGTAGTAGTAGTAGTAGTAGTAGTAGTAGTAGTAGTAGTAGTAGTAGTAGTAGTAGTAGTGAGTAGTAGTAGCAGTAGCAGTAGTAGTAGTAGTAGTAGTAGTAGTAGTAGTAGTAGTAGTAGTAGTGGTAGTAGTAGTAGTAGTAGTTACTGAGTAGTAGTAGTAGTAGTAGTAGTAGTAGTAGTAGTAGTAGTAGTAGTAGTAGTAGTAGTAGTAGTAGTAGTAGTAGTAATAGTAGTAGTAGTAGTAGTAGTTACTGAGTAGTAGTAGTAGTAGAAGTAGTAGTAGTAGTTACTGAGTAGTAGTAGTACTAGTAGTAGTAGTAGTAGTAGTAGTAGTAGTAGTAGTAGTAGTAGTAGTAGTAGCAGCAGCAGCAGCAGTAGTAGTAGTCAGCCTTAGCTGATGGTCGCTTTTGCGAAAATTGGCGACAATAAATTATCGAAATCCACAGGACAAGACAGGGCAACAAAAATCCACGGGATTAGCGGTGAATTCCCGGAAAATTAACCGTTTTCCCTTCCAATCTTAACAATAAAATTCTGGCTTGCACATGCTATTACTAACTAGTAAAGATATGCAAGTGGCAAAACAGACCAACCACAAGCAATATTAAATATTTGAGGTACAAAGATGCAGAGCACACAGTTGTAAAGCTCTTGCCCCGAGCTCTGTTCTACACCACCCAGATTTCCGGGGTTCTGGGTGCAAAAGTGGCCACCACAGGCCAGGCTTTTCAGGAAGCAAAGACATTGGCACCAGAAGCCCGAAAATCTGGGTAGTATACCTGAGCTTGTAAAATGATGGCTTCAGCTTTGTCGTATCCTTCTGCTGATGGAGAACGATGAGGACGAAGTCGGATAGCTGGCCACTTGAATGATTACTGGCGACATTCAAGTGCTCCGGTCAGGTCGTTACTATTTACTATTACTATTATTATTATTATTATTATTATTATTATTATTATTATTATTATTATTATTATTATGGACACCGTGATAGCCCAGTGGTCAAGTTCTACCATCTGGGCCCTGTCGCCAGTTCGATTCCCGTCGGTGCCACCAGTATTTTCATTGAACATACCGATCCGTCTGGACCAGTATTTTCATTGAACATACCGGCCCGTCTGGAAGTGTTGGAACTGCCCTTGCGGGGGTGTCATTAGAGCTTATCGTCAATTCTTCGTACTCCCCTCACGGGTGAGACGATGGAGGCGCATGTGCAGAAATGCATCAGCCATTGACAGAGAAGCACTATTATTATTATTATTATTATTATTATTATTATTATTATTATTATTAT
>WBZZ01003020.1:72500-80000 GCA_019918135.1 Paulinella micropora | reverse complement strand
ATGGCATATCCTCAACGGACATAAGCCTCCAATACCCTTGTTCGAGGTCCTCCACCCCCCGTGTCAGTCTCTCGCCTGATGATCGGGGCCACCGATGGAGCTCCTGAGGGCAAGACTGCACTAAGCCGAGGTTATTCCGCAGTCCCAGCAACCTCTTGCAAGACGTCACCGAATGTGCAAGTGCATACACCAAGCGCGGTTGCTAGAGCTGCCTCGAAACCCCACCCATAACAATCTGGTGTCTGCTGGGTCCTGGGCTATCAACCAGCATATGCGGAGTTTAAGATCTTTTACGCGCGCAACGACCCTCCTCCCCAGCATCTACCACCAAAGGGTTATGAGTTGGCGTCACAGTTTAACGCCTTGAGGCCATTGGGCTGAATAATAATAATAATAATAATAATAATAATAATAATAATAATAATAATAATAATAATAATAATAATAATAATAATAATAATAATAATAATAATAATGATGATGATGATGACGACAATAATAATAATAATAATAATAATAATAATAATAATAATAATAATAATACTATATCTGAGGCGTACTGATGCAGCTAATGGCATATCCTCAACGGACATAAGCCTCCAATACCCTTGTTCGAGGTCCTCCACCCCCCCGTGTCAGTCTCTCGCCTGATGATCGGGGCCACCGATGGAGCTCCTGAGGGCAAGACTGCACTAAGCCGAGGTTATTCCGCAGTCCCAGCAACCTCTTGCAAGACGTCACCGAATGTGCAAGTGCATACACCAAGCGCGGTTGCTAGAGCTGCCTCGAAACCCCACCCATAACAATCTGGTGTCTGCTGGGTCCTGGGCTATCAACCAGCATATGCGGAGTTTAAGATCTTTTACGCGCGCAACGACCCTCCTCCCCAGCATCTACCACCAAAGGGTTATGAGTTGGCGTCACAGTTTAACGCCTTGAGGCCATTGGGCTGGAACTCTGTTTAGCAAGTGTGACTAGGTTTTTTCATCGGGATTTCCCTCAAATATGTCACAGTCAACACTCCAAGGCAGATTTACTATATCTGAGGCGTACTGATGCAGCTAATGGCATATCCTCAACGGACATAAGCCTCCAATACCCTTGTTCGAGGTCCTCCACCCCCCCGTGTCAGTCTCTCGCCTGATGATCGGGGCCACCGATGGAGCTCCTGAGGGCAAGACTGCACTAAGCCGAGGTTATTCCGCAGTCCCAGCAACCTCTTGCAAGACGTCACCGAATGTGCAAGTGCATACACCAAGCGCGGTTGCTAGAGCTGCCTCGAAACCCCACCCATGACAATCTGGTGTCTGCTGGGTCCTGGGCTATCAACCAGCATATGCGGAGTTTAAGATCTTTTACGCGCGCAACGACCCTCCTCCCCAGCATCTACCACCAAAGGGTTATGAGTTGGCGTCACAGTTTAACGCCTTGAGGCCATTGGGCTGAATAATAATAATAATAATAATAATAATAATAATAATAATAATAATAATAATAATAATAATAGGCTTCCTCAGACTATAGCATCAGATCCAGATCCTGGACATGTGCCTCCATTGGGTCACCGGGGTCAGCCGATCCCAACGCATTGTCAGAACACCAAACAGACATAGCAGCAACAGCAGGGGCAGATGGGGGCTGTGAAGTGCATGAAGAGCTAGATGCGAGGGTGTTAGCTGAAGAGAAGAACTCGGAGACACTACGCTGCGCTCCCGAACCCCTCTCTCTAGCCAGGACGTCCACACTGCGCGGACGGCCGCGCCGCGCAACATCAACGTCACTTGGGGGAGAGGGTGGGACAGAAGCTGATGGAACCTCAGTGAGGTCAATCACCTCCTCGCCCCCATCCTCCACCCCAAGCTCCTCCCTTTTACCCTCCCTAGCAGACCAACACTCAGACACATATGATCCAAACAACACATCCAACTTTGGAGGGGGACGCAACGCTGTAACCCCTAACAACGCAGCAAGCCTAAAGTTACTGCGGAAGCGCGACTTCCCCTGAAAAAGCTTACAAAACAATCGTGATTGATCCACAGGCGACATATCATCCCAACCCTGCCGCACAGAGCCCTCCCGCTCCCGCCCAAGCAGCACATCCTCCACCACAACCTCACCGCCTACGACCTCACCACCCTCCTCACTCCCTCCATCCCCCTCAGCACCCCCCACAGCCATGCCACCGAGCCTCTGCATACTCAGCAACAGCTGCTTACGTCTCCCCTCATGCATGGGGCAAACCCATAAGAAGTGCGCAAGGGACTCATTGACATCATCATGACAACAGAAGCAGCGAGGGGACATGCCACTGACCAACTTGCTGCGGTACAACCGAAGGCGGTTGTTGCAGCTGAGCAACCTTCTCCGAAGCAGATTATAATGCGCATCATCAAGGGCTACCCATCTTGGGAACTCCTTAGTTCCAAAGACTTGTCTTAGGATGACTCGCAGGCCATCAGTAAGATCGCTGCCTGCCTCTCGCTTGTCCCACATCAGTTGCTGCACCATCTTGACGTCCTGCTGAAGGGCCCACTTGTCCACAGTCGAACACCAACCCTCGAGGTCCTTCTCTGAGCTATTTAGGAGCTCCTGAAGCCCTTGTTGTAGATCCATTGAGTCCCTGATAGCGCCTTCGGCCTCCGCAGTCCAGTCGGATTTGACTTGAGATGCGATGACAGGAAATCGCTTCTCCGGTAGAACACGCAGCCGTCCATAGAACTTCAGTTGCGCCGCCCGCCGCAAACGCTCCGCACTCAAAGAGCGCGCCAGAAAGAGTGTAATCCACTTGCTTGTCTTAGGGCTGATGCCGAGAATCATCCTCATGGGGCGCAGCATTGCTGCCTCCAGCTTGGTGAGCTGCGATACGGGGACACGCCAGACATCGAAGGCGTACTTCAGCTTGGCCCCCACAAGTTGATTCCAGCACATGAGACGATACCTAGCTTGTATCTCATCTGCACACCACAAAGAGTACCAACCTGCGGTGGCGACTTCAGTGACACGCGTAGCCCGCAGGGCCTGCTCCTTCCACTTCAGGTCGTCGGTGATAACCACTCCCAGGTACTTGTACTGACTGGTGACACAAAGCTTCTGGCCGCGAAACCACACCACGGGCTCACCTCGCTCCCTGATACTTGGTCGTTTCGCCTTGCTCGACGTGTAAATGGGCATGATTTCCGTCTTGCCGGGCTTCAAGTTGACTTCCAGCCGGTAATCTTCCGCGAACTTGGCCACAACATTGACCACCTTCTGGAGCTCGGTGCGACTGTGAGCGATGAGGGCCACGTCGTCCGCGTATAGAAGTGCCTTGATGTCGTTCAGCCGCTTCACATCCGTGATCTTGAGGGCACTCGCCAGCCGATCACAGCTCATCCATAAAGACGTTGAAGAGTGTGGGAGAGAGAGGGGACCCCTGTTGGACGCCTACACCCTCCAGTACTTCGGGGGTGAGTGCTCCATCAACTAGCACTTGCGACGAAGTCTGCTCGTAGCACCTGCGTAGCGTGCGCCAGAACTTGCCCCTTACACCCAGCTTCCAGAGCCTCTCAAATAGGCCATCTCTCCAAACAGACGGGAAAGCCTTGCGTAGATCGACGAACAGGACATACGACTCCCGCTTCTGCTGCTGACGCCCCTTCAACCTCTGCCAAAAGGTAAAGACCTGATCCGTAGTGCGACGCCCCGGGCGGAAGCCTCCCTGCTCTGGACGTAGCTTATCCGGGCCATCCACGAAGAGCGTTAGACGAGTAGCTAATAAGGACAGATACAGCTTACCAAGGCAACTAATAATCGAGATATCCATCCAGTTGTCAGGATCCGTAGGATCCCCACCCTTGGGGATATTGACGATGATTCCCTTGCCCCAAGCTTTTGGAGTCCTCTCGGCTTCTCGAATCCAGTTGAAGTACTGCGTTAAGTAGCCATTGATGTAGGCGCCGCCATACTTGAGCATCTCGTTCTTCACTTTGTCCTCGCCACAAGCTTTGTGGTTATTCAGGGCACGTTGCCTTGCAAGGACCTCCTCTTGCGTGAACGGCTTGTCCAGCTCTTCGCAAGTGTCTTCACCTACTTCGTGCTCCTTCATAGCCCGGGCCACCTCATCTCTGAAGCGATCGTTCCAGTGGAACTGCCGCTTAGCTTCGGCTTCCTCCCACTCCAGCGAGCCTGCTTCTGCACAGCACTCCACCACAACAGTCGCACTTGCCGGATTTTCCCGTGGCTTCACCGAATTTTTCCGAAATTCCTCCCACCGAGCGACCTTTTCCGGCAGCGTACACGCCAGTGAGCCATCCTCCCTTTGCACCGGCGCGGAGACCTTCGTTCTGCGTGCCCCGCCAAGCCGCTTCGCGAGTAGCCAAAAGCGCTTTGAGGATTGCTCGCGTTGACATTTGACCGCTTCTTCCTGCACTTGCTTGAAGGAGGCGGAATTCTTGGCCCGAGTTGCCTTCCGAATTTGCTTGCGGAGCCGTAGCCAATTCAGACGGGCTTCCGCATTCGATTCATCCCTCCTGTATGCTGCGTAGGCCTCCCGGCGCTGTTGAATGAGCTCCTTTAGCTCTCCGTCGAACCAATTGTTGGTGAAACGGGGTCGTATACATCTGGAGCCAAGGACCCGGTGCGCCGCCATTCGGAAGGACTGCGCCACTCGCTCGGTGACGTCATCTACCACCCGTTGGCTGTCGGCACCACCCGATAGGTCAAGCTCAGGCAGCTGATGCACTCCAAGCTTCTGTAGGCAATGCTGGAATACGTCATCGAACTTGTCGCGTAGATAATCCAGCGCTTGCTTCGCAGCGTGATCATTACCCGAGACACCAGCACCAATAAGCTTATCAACACGAAAGGACCTGTAAGGTTTCGCAGCCCGCTTTGGTCGGCGCTGGCCGCTCCACGTCAGTTCGGCCCATACTGCCTTGTGGTCCGTATCAAGATCATCTTCGCATACTCCGAACTTTGCTCCAGATGCCAAGCCAGGCGACGCGCAGATGTAATCGAGGAGGTGCTTGCCTGTGCCCATGCCGCGCTGCTCACGCCGGGACCACCAGTAGGACCCTTCCACTGGGCACGAGAAGCCGCTCAGATTTCGCAGGCCCGAAGCGACGAGGACAGCCGCGAGTCTCTTGCCGTTCTCCGAACGTACCGGTGCTCCCTTATCATCGACCTCCCCGTGCTGACCGACGATGCCCTCCTCTTTTCGGCTGCATGCCGGCCCGAGCTTCGCGTTGGCATCCGCCACCGTGACCACAATACCTTTGGCTCCAAAAAAAGCTATAGCTGCCTGCCAGGCCGCATACGCCTCTGACGACTCTTCTTCCTGCGTTTCCTGGGGAAAGTAGCCGTTGCCCACATAGATATCCTGAGCGCCGGTAACACCCGAGGCGATACGCAGCCACACTTGCTGCCGGTGGTCGACGGGGGCTGACACCAGGTTGCAATACGGACCAAGGAAGTTAGCCACCGCGAATAGAACCCCACCCTTGCAGCGATTTTTCTCGCTGACCTCCGCAGGTTTTCCAAAAATCCGGAATCCATCCAGGCTGCATTTGGAAAGTTGCTTCTTGCCCATGCGGTGCTCCTGAGCCCCGATGACTAGCCAGCCCTCGTGCTTGTAGAATGATGCCCATTCCGCCGTGCCTACGTTGTCGTATCCCGTTTTACCCTGCCAGTTGTGACTCGCGACGAGTAGCTTGAAGCCGGTATCGAACTGCTTGGAGCGGTGCTTCTTGGCTCGTTTCCGGACCCGACGGCCGCGCTTGGCTTCCGCCCTCGTGCTGCCCCCCTCTGCAGGTGCTTGCGCAGGTTGGTCCCCCACTGCACTGGCCGCCGAATGCAGGGGCACCACATACACATCAGCACACTCAGACACACACTTAGGTGCATCGGCAGCCAATTCCGAAGACACCACCTGTACATCATCGACACATTCTTCATGCAGAGGCAAGACGCGATATCCCGTCGCAGCTTCCTCCTTCCGGACCGCCGCTTCCCCACGCAGATGGATGCGAATAAGCCTTCGGACACGTTCCCTGTCCCTGAACCTGCGCCCAAGGGCCACATTGACCCCTCTGCCGAAGAATTTGAGATGTTTGAGTTGCTGCAACGCCGTCTGCCTGCTGTCATCGTCCTCGTAGACCAGCTCCAGGTGACGAGACATTCGCTGGCCTTGCCACTCCATTACCGGGACCACCAGACCAAGACCGCTCATTTTGGAGGCGATCTCCTGTAGATTGGCGCGTTCCGAGAGCCCCCAGACAATCAGATTACGCCCGTCCTTGTCGTACCGATCTACCCGCCGGTACCGTCGAGGCGGCGGTGCCATCTGCCATATAGCGCCGCTCGCCTTATGTTGAAGCGCCGACCCGTGTGCCAGGTTTGGGGAGGAAGGATGAGGCGCAGCTAAGATAGCCTCTCCACGTGGTTCAGGAATTCCGTCATATACGCGAGCCCTCATCCTCCCATCCTGGGACATCGGGCCAGAGCCCGTCGAAGAGGCATTCCCACGGGGATTGTCCAGGTCTTCGGCGATTCTACCTTGTCCCATAAGGGCCAAAGTGGTAGCTCCGTGCTTCGCGTATTTGTAATCCATTGAGAGTAGTAGACGGCCAATGTCGCTGGCCATCACCGCCGCGCCTCTTTACGCCGAGGAAAGCGCCCGTCCATGCAAATAGCATCGGCGGTATCTGCAACACACACTACACGCATTTCCGCCGGTGTCACTGGACGCTGCCGCGTCGCTTCGTGCCCTTCGGCGCCCGCCAGCACCCCCAGCGTCGCCAGAACCTGCCTCACGCACTACACACACTCTCCATCGCATCGCCAACGCCTCTACTCTCATGCCTTATGGACTTTCAGCTGCTCCTAACAATACACATCATGAGGTACGGGTGTCCCCGAGTGGAGCCAGATCGGACGGCGTGCCGCTGAAACTCCTTCCCCCACGTGGGTATAGAAGGCGCGAACCTAGCGGTACCTATAGGGTCTTACAGACAAGTATAGTAATCCCAGCCGAAGCTGCTCAGTTAGAAATGCAACGGTGGAGGGTGTGAATGCATGGGGCAAGGCACGGCAACGCAGCAAGGCACTGGCAAGGCATTGGGACCGACTGAAGCCCCTCTCCAACGTGCGCTCATCATGTGTTCCAGTTAGGCAACCCCGAAGAAGCGAAGATAGGGAGGAGACAAAACCCAGATAGGATGAAGATAGGATTAACATGAAGCCGAAATGGAGCCGAGTTGGAACAGGTCAACTCGGCCCCATCTCGGCTCAATGTGAATCCTATCTTCAACCCATCTCGGTACTGTTTCCTCCGAATGCTCACCTCAACAAGATCACCAAACCGGAACTGGAAGCCCCCAGGCATTTACTCGGCAGGAAATTCGGCGAAAATGGGCTAACCAGGAAACCAGACCCAAACCAACAGCCAAGAAAAACGAGCCAACCAACAATCCAACAGACAACCCCACAAACTGCCTGGCCGAACCCCTACCGAGTAAATGCCCA
>WBZZ01003020.1:7500-12500 GCA_019918135.1 Paulinella micropora | reverse complement strand
ACTGTTTCCTGTGCGCTGCCTCCTCTCCTACACAGATTAGACATAGATAACTGATAGGTAGGTAAGCAGATAGGTAAGTAGGTAGGTAGGCAGATAGGTAGATAGATAGGTAGGTAGGTGGGTAGGTAGGTAGGTAGGTAGGTAGGTAGGTATATGGTTAGGTAGGTAGGTAGGTATATGGCTAGGTAGACAGCGTTCCCACACCCAGTTTCCTGAGAAGTACCTATTTCTTAAGTACAACGAGCAATGACTTCAAACGATTCGTTCTCGGTCGCTTTTGATCTCTGCGGCTTGTGTAGTGGCTCATTTGAAAGCTCTTATCAAGAGCTTTCTCATGAGCCATAACACAGGTTGTAGATGCAAATACTGACTGAGATCAACGCGCTTGAAGTCATTGTTTGTTGTACTTAAGAAATAGGAACTTCTGTGCGTTGCCAGACGAGGGCCATCATGCACAGCTGGCAGGTAGGAAGGCAGGTATGTAGGTAGGTAGGTAGGTCAGTAGGTAGGTAAGTAGGAAATTAGGTATATAGATGATAGATATTCTTGGTTCTTAGACACACCGAGCTGTGACTTCAAGTGCCTTGCCACATGAGAGACAGATAGATAGATAGATAGATAGATAGATAGATAGATAGATAGATAGATAGATAGATAGATAGATAGATAGATAGATAGATAGATAGATAGATAGATAGTAGATAGATAGATAGATAGATAGATAGATAGATAGATAGATAGATAGATAGATAGATAGATAGATAGATAACACAATGGTAATTACCCTGGTGAATAGATGAGATATCGACTAATGTCAGAAAAAGGAGCTTCTGATTTCGTCAACCAAGGAAGTCTGTGGGTAAAGTATTAACCCGATGCCCAGCTAAGCCGTGATGTTTGCACGGAAGGGACTGATACAGGCGATACCAAGACCTCCCTAGTACCAGGCGGGGCCAGGGCTCGTTCCATAAAGCGCCCCTTGCAGAACGAGCTCCCACCTCCATTACAGAGGACCCAGTAAGCAGATGGAGTTTCGAGACTATTCGACAATCTAGTATAAACCGACAGAGCACTGTGGGTTTTATTCCGGGCTCAACAAGCGAGAAAGGGCACCCTGAGAGAACAGGATTGTGCTTCCCGTCGCTATTTCGGCATGTGACTTATAGGCGTATGGCTAGGCACACATAAGGCACCCCACCACGGGCCCAGCACACCCACACCATCCCCTAATTCTCTGTCTGTCGACAGATGGCACCCATTTCAAAAAACCAAGCCCAAGGGAGGGTCAGTGACACCTCAAGTGGCCTTGGTACACTCTGTGGAGTAAGTGATGAGATCAACTGATGAGATATCGACTAATGTCAGAAAAAGGAGCTTCTGATTTCGTCAACCAAGGAAGTCTGTGGGTAAAGTATTAAAGATAGATAGATAGATAGATAGATAGATAGATAGATAGATAGATAGATAGATAGATAGATAGATAGATAGATACATACATACATACATACATACATACATACATACATACATACATAGATATGTTACCCTCAATGTGGTCAACTTCCCGGAAAAAAAATTAAATTTTTTTAAATTTCAAAATTTGAATGTGGTCGACTTCCCGGAAATGTGGTAATAATTACACCTGGCAATTTACTATTGTGTAATGGTAATTGCCATTGTGTGCTTTCATGTGGCGCGCATGGCTCTTAGGTTTAGGTAGTTCTTTCGTCGTCATTGCTTGCGCATTAGCTCATTTGATATAGCTACCCGTCAACAGCTTTTCTCGATCCACCACCTCATAATGTGGTTAAGTGACCGAGAAAACTACATTTTCGGCTCGCCAAATTTCACGTGTTTTACGGGCTCGCCGGCCCGGCTCGGCTCGCCCGTAAAACACGTGGAAATTTTGGCCAGCCGCAGAAATAGTAATTCTCTGCTTACCCAGTAGCTCAAAGCTCCCATCAAGAGCTTTCTTATTACCTTCCGTCCACCTGTCTGTCTTTCTGTCTGTTGTCTGTCTTGTCTATCTGTCCATCTATCTTTCTATCTATCTATCTATCTATCTATCTATCTATCTATCTAATCTATCTATCTATCTATCTGTCTGTCTGTCTACCCTCAGGCATACCCTCTTACATCTATCTATCTATCTATCTATCTATCTATCTGTCTGTCTATCTATCTATCTATCTAAGATACCTTCGGTTTACTTTCGTCGTCCATCAATTTCTATCTATCTATCTATCTATCTATCTATCACAGAACCAAGTGAAACAAATAGGAGAGGATATAGATATTAAGAAATCAACAATCAAGACGAAACTTTCGCGATATTTGCGGTGAGTTCCCGGAAAGCTTTCCACATTTTCCCCCTCATATCACATTTGACGAAACTTTCGCGGGATTTGCGGGGGAGTTCCCGGAAACTTGCCACATCCCCCCCCTCTCATATCATATTTTGGCGAAACTTTCGCGGTATTTGCGGTGAGTTCCCGGAAACTTGCCACATTCCCCCCCTCTCATATCACATTTTGACGAAACTTTCGCGGGATTTGCGGGTGAGTTCCCGGAAACTTGCCACATTCCCCCCCTCTCATATCATATTTTGGCGAAACTTTCGCGGTATTTGCGGGTGAGTCCCGGAAACTTGCCACATTCCCCCCCCTCTCATATCATATTTTGGCGAAACTTTCGCGGTCTTTGCGGTGAGTTCCCGGAAACTTGCCACACTTTGCCCTATCATATCATATTTTGGCGAAACTTTCGCGGGATTTGCGGGTGAGTTTCCGGAAACTTGCCACATTTTCTCCCCCTGCCTCTCATTTCGGCTTTTTCATCATCTGTACTTGATTGACGCCCCGGTTGCGGGGCTAAGGAGCCCCCTCACAATGCTCTCCACAGACAAACAAACGACAAATTCACATGAAAGCATACAATGGTAATTACCATGGTAATTGCCACATTTCCGGGAAGTTGACCACATTTAAATTTTGAAATTTGAACAATTTAAAAAAACGTTGCGGGAAGTCGACCACATTTAAATTTTGAAATTTGAAAAATTAAAAAACTTTCCAGAAAGTTGACCACATTTAGGGTAATTACCAGGGGTAATTACCATGGTATGCTTTCACGTGAAAAATTTGTCTTTTTTTTTTTGCTCTCGTCTGCCTCTGGTCGGTTGCTATGCGGACGATGAACCAAGAGGCAGCGTTATCTATCTATCTATCTATCTATCTATCTATCTATCTATCTATCTATCTGTCTATCTATCTGTCTATCTATCTGTCTATCTATCTGTCTATCTATCTGTCTATCTATCTGTCTATCTGTCTATCTATCTATCTATCTATCTATCTATCTATCTATCTATCTGTCTGTCTATCTATCTATCTATCTATCTATCTATCTATCTATCGACAGCTCAGAGCAAGGACTTTCAAAAGGAACCAAGCTTAGAATTCTTCCTGTCTTAAATACTCACAGAGAACGCTATGCCCAGAATTGGGGAATTTCAGCGAGTTGAACAAGTGGATACCCAAAGCAATATTTCCACCCTCCCTCCCTCCCTCCCTCCCTCCTTCCTCCTTCCTTCCTCCCTCCCTCCCTCCCTCTTCCTTCTTTCCTTCCTCCCCTTCCTCCCTCCCTTCCTCCTCCCCTTCCTCCCTCCCTACTTCCTTACTTCCTTCCTCCCTCCCTTATAGTAGACTCACTAAATCATGGTCTGTGGGAACCAGGAGGAGTTGGGAGCTCATATTTGCAGGGTGGCTAGCCCAGACTCGATGTTGATGCTGATTTATATTTTTTCGAATTCACGCAAATATTTGCGTTAGGGGAGTGTCCTTGATGCCAAATTTCCTTGTTTTTTTCGCATCCCGTGACCTGCTGCGGGCTAAGGACCCCTGCACAATGGTCTGTATAACAAACGGGCCCGGAGGGTCCTACCAAAACATCACACACACACACACACACAGCCAATAATATTATGTTGTATTATGTTATTTTATGTTATGTTACGTTACGTTACGTTACGTTATGTTATGTTACGTTACGTTATGTTATGTTATGTTACGTTACGTTACGTTACGTAACGTTATGTTATGTTACGTTACGTTACGTTACGTTACGTTACGTTACGTTATGTTATGTTATGTTATGTTATGATATCTTAACCAAATTTATCGATCCGGACAATTAAGAAAATTGATTCGATCGGATCGATATATGGATACGTAGGTACGTGAATAAATAGATGAATGGATAGATACGAAAGAGAGTTGGAGGCGCTTAGACAGAAGCAGAGCAGGGATTGAGACAAGAAATACGAACAAGAACAACAAGCAATAGCAGCAGCAAACAACAACAACAAGAAGAACAACACCAAGAACAAACAAACACATAAATAAAAAGCAGCAAACTAAGTAAATAGGAAAGATAGTCCATGTGCATAGAATACGAGAGAGAGAGAGAGAGAGAGAGAGAGAGAGAGAGAGAGAGAGAGAGAGAGAGAGAGAGAGAGAGAGAGAGAGAGAGAGCTACGATAGTCAGTCGGATGGCTGAAGCGAGTATGCGAGGGGTTGAGAAAGGCAGCTTCAGATCTGCCGCCACACGCACAGTCGAATATTTCAAGCATATCACAACATACATACACAGTTGGACATATTTCAACCATATCACAACGTACACAGCTGGACATATTTCAGCGAAATCACAACATAGACGTTGCAACCACATCAAAACACATACAGTCGGACCTTTCAACCATATCACAACATACACAGTTGGACATTTCAATCATATCAGAACACACACAGTTGGACAGTCCAACCATATCACAACACACACCGTGGGACTTTTCAACCATATCACAACAAAGACAGTTGGACATTTCAACCATATCACAACACAGACAGTTGGACATTTAAACCATATCACAACATAGACAGTTGGACGTTTCAACCATATCACAACATACACAGTTGGACATTTCCACCATATCACAA
>WBZZ01003020.1:0-2500 GCA_019918135.1 Paulinella micropora | reverse complement strand
AGAAAAGATAGATAGATATGTTTGGTCTAGACAGATAAACAGAAAAGATAGATAGATATGTTTGGTCTATCAGCTCTGCATATCCGAAGACACAGGCATCCGCCATCCATCGGGAAAGATAGATAGATAGATAGATAGATAGATAGATAGATAGATAGATAGATAGATAGATAGATAGATAGATAGATAGATAGATAGATAGATAGATAGATAGATAGATAGATAGATAGATGAAATATCGACTAATGTCAGAAAAAAGGAGCTTCTGATTTCGTCAACCAGGAAGTCTGTGGGTAAAGTATTAACCCGATGCCCAGCTAAGCCGTGATGTTTGCACGGAAGGGACTGATACAGGCAATACCAAAGCTCCCTAGTACCAGGCGGGGCCAGGGCTCGTTCCATAAAGCGCCCCTTGCAGAACGAGCTCCCACCTCAATTACAGAGGGCCCGGTAAGCAGATGGAGTTTCGAGACTGTTCGACAGTCTAGTATAAACCGACAGAGCACTGTGGGTTTTATTCCGGGCTCAACAAGCGAGAAAGGGCACCCTGAGAGAACAGGATTGTGCTTCCCGTCGCTATTTCGGCATGTGACTTATAGGCAGATAGATAGATAGATAGATAGATAGATAGATAGATAGATAGATAGATAGATAGATAGATAGATAGATAGATAGATAGATAGATAGACCTCGTACACGAACGTTTCCGCCCCAGGCATAAAAAAGAAAGAAAGATAGACAGACATAAATACGTATATATATATGTATATATATATACGTACAGACCTCGTACATAAACGTTTCCGCTCCAGGCATATATATATATATGTATCTATATGTATCTATATGTATCTATATATATATATATAGAGAGAGAGAGAGAGAGAGATAGAGAGAGAGAGAGAGACGTCGAACACAAACGCTCCAGGCAATAAACAGAACATATATATATACATATATATATAGAGAGAGAGAGAAAGAGAGTATATATACAACTATATATATATATATACATATATATATAAAGAGAGAGAGAGAGGGAGGGAGAGAGAGAGAGAGAGAGAGAGAGAGAGAGAGGAGTCGTACACAAACGCTCCAGGCAATAGACAGAACATATATATATATGTATATATTTATATATATATATTTATATATATATTTATATATATATATGTGTAAACCTCGAACACAAAGGTTTCCGCTCCAAGCACGGCGCTGGCCGAAAATCTATAGCAATTATGGTGATGAATGATGATGATGATGATCATGATGATGATGATGATAATGAAAATAGTAGTAGTAGTAGTAGTAGTAGTAGTAGTAGTAGTAGTAGTAGTAGTAGTAGTAGTAGTAGTAGTAGTAGTAGTAGTAGTTGTAGTAAGTAGTAGTAGTAGTAGTAGTAGTAGTAGTAGTAGTAGTAGTAGTAGTAGTAGTAGTAGTAGTAGTAGTAGTAGTAGTAGTAGTAGTAGTAGTAGTAGTAGTAGTAGTAGTAGTAGTAATAATAATAATAATAATAATAATAATAGTAATAATAATAATAATATATATACTTCCTCTAAGGCATACTGATGCAGCTGATGGCACGATCCGTTTCCGGACATGAGCCTCCATGCCCTTGTTCGAGGTGCTCCATCCCCACCTAGTCAGTCTCTCGACTGATTATAGGGGCCACCGATGGAGCTCCTGAGGGCAAGACTACACTAAGCCGAGGTTATTCCGCAGTCCCAACAATCTCTTGCAAAACGTTGCCGCATGTGCAAGTGCGTACACCAAGCATGGTTGCTAGAACTACCTCAAAACCCCACCCATAACAATTTGGTATCCGCTGGGTCCACGGGCTATCAACCGGCATAGCGGAGTTTAAGATCTTCGACAGGCGCCCAACGACCCTCCTCCCCAGCATCATCCACCAAATGGTTTTGAGTTGGCATCACAGTTTAACGCCGTAAGGCCATTGGGCTGGAGCTCTGATAAACAAGCGTGACTAAGTTTTTATCACCAGGTGTTACCCTCAAATATATCACAGTCAACACTAAGGCGTACTGATGCAGCTGAGGCTCATGCCCTTGTTCGAGGTGCTCCATCCCCACCTAGTCAGTCTCTCGACTGATTATAGGGGCCACCGATGGAGCTCCTGAGGGCAAGACTACACTAAGCCGAGGTTATTCCGCAGTCCCAACAACCTCTTGCAAAACGTTGCCGCATGTGCAAGTGCGTACACCAAGCATGGTTGCTAGAACTACCTCAAAACCCCACCCATAACAATTTTGTATTCGCTGGGTCCACGGGCTATCAACCGGCATAGCGGAGTTTAAGATCTTCGACAGGCGCCCAACGACCCTCCTCCCCAGCATCATCCACCAAATGGTTTTGAGTTGGCATCACAGTTTAACGCCGTCAGGCCATTAGGCTGAATAATAATAATAATAATAGTAATAATAATAATAATAATACTATATCTGAGGCGTACTGATGCAGCTAATGGCATATCCTCAACGGA
>WBZZ01003019.1:30000-42500 GCA_019918135.1 Paulinella micropora | reverse complement strand
GTAATGTAATGTAAATGTAATGTTAACGTAATATCCCAATTATAGCTCGTAGAAAGTCGGTATTACAACCAAACACAGTCCTCAAAAGAAGATGAGAATGATGTCTCGTTAAACAGAAAACGGCAACAGACAAGGAACAAAATTGCATTAGGTTCAATCCGGACAAACGATACTCGAAAAAGGGTACTTTACCGGCGCGCCGGCTATCCAGCAGTCCGGGGCCGGAGGTGCTAGAGAGAAATTGATTATCTTTTTTTTAAGATCATTTTTCAAAGAAAAATAACAGCTAAAAAATGCTCTTCTGATATAATCAAACAAAACAACAAGAAAACAAAAAGAAATCTAAATAGAAATGAAAGCCCCAAATCACTATTTTTGAACAACTAACGAAATCAAAGATAAAACACAGATAAATCAAAAATAAAATATTAATTATTTAATTATTTATCATTTAATTAATTATTATCTAAAAAATATAATAACAACTATATATAAATAGAAAGATTGTGTTTATAGAAACGAAAGTTGTTGAAGTAACATTTGAGTGTAGATAAAAGAATTTAATATATCTCATTCATAATCCAAGAATGAATACTAAATATTTATATAGTGAAAGAACAGAATAATCAATTTAACAAAAATGCTATTAAAGTTTAAACAATTGATGGAGAACATTTAGGTTATGTAACTAAAGAACTAGCAAAAAAAAATAAATGAGAAACTATCAGAAAAACGAATAGTTCATTATAAAATATATGGTGGCTGTCTAGGCAAGAATTATGGAATGGAGATAACAATTCAAGTAAAACAATAATTTTTCATTTATATAATTATCAGTATGCGCAGGGACGCGAAGACGGAGGCACTGACAACACTTACCGCTCGGCATGCGGATCGGGATATGTATATATATGTGTGGATAACAAAACGTGCACCGGGGGGGGGGGGGGGGGACCAATGCGGAAGACTGATTGGGATGGCGGAATAGGGGGAGAGTGGATAGAGTATAGGACGGATAGTAGTAGAATGGGACAGATTCTAGGTTGGATAGAATATAGAATGGATAGTAATGGAATTGGATAGATTTGAGTTCGGATAGTAATAGTTATGGATAGTGTAGAGTGAGGGGGGGGGGAAGGTTCAACAAGGGGACGATACTGGACAACAACGGGACGACCTGAAGACAGGGGGACGAAAAGGTTGATAACAAACGGGGAAGAGGATGGATAGACGGGTAGGTCTATAAGTGGTACTCGGGGTCGTTTCAAGTATGGAGTGATAGCGCAGGGGGGACGGCGATGGGGGGTATCCGAGGCTTGGCGGGGGGGCATTCCCTCAACAACGTCTCAAGTCACTCCTGTGCTACACGCCGGGACTGCAGCGTCACCTGGGACCTTAATTTGGTAAAAGGTTTTTGGATTTGTGGTAATTTTCGACGTTCGAGTGGAAGTGGATGGATTGATCCGATTCCCACTAGTTTCGTGGCAATTTTCGACGTTCGAGTGGAAGTGGATGTATTGATCCAATTCCGACTAGTTTCGTGGCAATGTTTGACGTTCGAGTGGAAATGGATGGATTGATCAAATTCCCAATAGCTTCGTGGCAATTTTCGACGTTCGAGTGGAAGTGGATGGATTGACCAAATTTCCATTAGTTTCATGGTAATTTTCATGGATTCGAATTTTACACCAGAAGGCTTATGCAAAATTATGGTGGCGGCAGATATGGGACGATACACCTTTTACGTGAGTGGACTCACGCAAAATTTCTCTTTTTGCGCAATGGAAGCGCATCAGATTTCGAATCTGGGGGATAATGCGGAACCGATGGGCTTAAATCGGACAAACATGGAATTTATCAATAACTATCAAGGGGGTAGTATAGACTCACACTAGGTGGGAGGGGACGATGAGTGAATTTAGGATAACACGGGGTGTGCAATATATCCAAGGGGAAGTGTCCAGTCACAGACCATCTCTCGAGATAATTTACACATTTTATCCCGGTTTGGTTCGGCTGGTCTTAACTCGACTTCTCGCACACCCTGACGAGGGCACGGTCGGGGGGCAGAGGGGATTGTGCCGGCCCATCCAGTATATAATGGCGTTACTCTATGTTACGGTCTGTCGGTTTGCCTTGGCCTGGAGAGTACGGAGTCCCTTCTACGTTAGGTATTCCTCATTCTACAAGTCGTTAGACAGTTATTATATTATTAAATATTTTGGTCTCGGTAACAAAGTGAGCTACTACGTCTCCAGTGGAGTTCGGCTATATAGCTGCACTATATCAACTAGAGCGCTACAGGCACAACAGTGCACAAAATAAGACTAAGCGAAAGCAGAGGTGCTAGCCTATGTCTCCACAGCTTGTGGAGTTCGGCAATCTAGTCACCTAATTGTTAATATCTATCCCCGGACCACCGGGAACCTGACAAGAGTCCTACCCAAAGTCCACGTTGTAGAAAGCCCTGCTGTCAGGGGGTTGTCCCTCTAGGAGGGAGCGGTTCCCCAAGTCTTTAATCCTGGGCCACGTGCCGAACCCGACGGTCGTAAGGCTTACCCCGCATAGCCTTAGTGTTTATGTCGGCCAGATTGTCGGTTGAGCCCACCTTCTCGTTGACAACGAGCCCGGCGTCAACCTTCTGGTTGATGATGGCGCATCGTAGGTCCACATGTCCCAGCTTCCTAGCAAACACATTGCTGTCGGCGAGGTCCAACGCTCCCTGGTTGTCGCCGTACAGGATGGGGGGCTGCCCCCACCTGTACGGCCCCATGGCGTCCGCGACCCGGCCGCCGGCGACTCCCTGCACAAAGTTTACAATCTTGTCTTGTCCATGATAAGACTCCTCCATTGCATAAACCTCCGCCTCACACGAGGAGGCTTCGGGTGCCGCTGGCACCAGACGCGCGCCGACAGCCGCCTCTTCTGAGCCCCCGCTGCCGGGCACGGCCGCCACCAGCTCGTCGCTCAGCGCTCGCGCCTTCTCTTCCAGACGCGCACGCAGGGCCGCGTCCTTCGGAAGGACCACCGACACGTTCCGTTTCATGCAGAAGGGGAGCACGGAGCCACCCATAAAGAAGTGAAAGCCCGCCAACCGGGCGCGACGATCTTCCGGCGTAACCTTCCAACTTGAGTCGGCCCACGACATCAAGCGGGTGCCGTTTGCTTTAGTAAAGCGAATGCATTTTGAACGTGTACCGTTAAGGTACCGAACAACCTGCTCGGCTTGCTGATAATTGAACAACTCGGGCTTGGAGGCATGGGTCGCTACCTCCCCGAGCGGGCCCAACACCTCATGCCGAGTTATACGTGTCCACAAGAGGACACCTACGATGTGCTGCGGCAAGAACTGCTCTAACACGGACTGCTTTCCGGCCCGCACCCCCGGCATCAACCACGGCGAGTCGACAGTAGCTAGACCGGTGCATTGGAGCTTCAGAATCTCAACGGTCTCTTTGATAAAGTCCTCCTGAGAGATCTTCATCGTACGGCCTAACCGACAGTCTTCCTTATCCTCGATGTTCAAGCCTACCCCCCCCGGTTGGCGCCTCTTGCTTAAAGACCCTAAAGGCCTTCTTACCAGCAGCTAAGAACTTCGCTTCTACATCCTTACCACTGAACGCTCCCGTCATGTCGTCTACATGCACGAACACAAAGTCCTGTTTGTCCTTACCGGGTAGCCAGCGCCAAAAGAAGCAAGGAAAAGCGACCCCATGCCTTCTAACAACGGGACTAGCTTATACCGCCATCATTTGCGGCCCGCGTCCGGTCTGCCATAGAGGGCTTTAAGCATTTCCCACACATACCCCGGCTCTTCTAAACCAAACGGGGGTACGATGTAACTGGGGCGATACCCCTGCTCAGCTGCAGACGCCTCTGTGTATGCGGTGCCAACGTCCCACTTTGACAAGACTAAGCCAAAGAACACTGTTAGGGCGAAATGCATCAAGATGGCAAGGGCACACGGGGTTGGGAAGTTCCGTTTCCCAAAATGCAATCCCTGTATCATGGAAAGCCCCTTGGTCGTCCATCTGCTTTTGAACTTTAGGATCTCTCCCCCTGCCTCTTTGGTGGCATCAACGAACCGCCCTTCACAAATGTCTTTCTTGTCTATTAAGTCGGCTCGGACTCTCCGGAAGCAACCTTTCTCCCAGAGCGTAGCCACCTCCTCGGCTCGGGCGTCGTCCCAGTACCCTAGCTCGTCTGCTTGCTTTTCACTCACCGGTCTAGTGAACGTGGCGGCATGTGCGGTCTCCGGACCATCTGCAAGGTATTTAACGATCTCCGAGTCCAACATACGGTCTGGGGAGTCGTCATCCTCAAACTTTACCCAGTGGGCTGGTCCGTTCTTCTTCTGCTTCTTAACCCATATGGGTTCACTCACGTCTTGCACCTGACCTCGTCGGACCTCGTCCCGAAAACCCACCCCATAGGTCTTCTTGGCCCAAGCCCAGCCCCACTGAGTGACTGGGGTCTCAGCCCATCTTCCCTTCAACTCCCCTATTGTTTCCGGGTCGGGCTCGGGGGCCTCTTTCTCTGCTTTCACTGCTTCCTGTTCAGAGGTCGCTTCCTCCACTTTGCTGTCGGAATCAGAGCTGTCAAGCTCTCCCTGATCCGGGGTCCTCTTGCCTCCACCGGGATCGGTCCCTCCCACCCGGGGTTTTGGTACAAACAGCTGCTCAAGGTCGGCGTCTTTCACTAACGGGTCTCCCTTGAACGGCTCCGAGCTCAGGCCCTTCTTCTCCCAGAGGGGTTGCAACAAGGGCCAGGCCGGCTGGTTGTCGTCAAAGTTATTGACGTTTCGCCATGGGAACACCCTACCTTCACACAGGACGGAGTACTCCAAACTCAGCCCTAACCAGGCGGCCATGTGCGTCCGGCTCTCGTCATGTCCTAAGTGGCATAGACACCCAAAAGGATGAAGGTAAGCTATCTCATTCACCTTCCTTTCACGGGGCATCAGCTCAAACATCCGGACCTCACCACCGGATCGTTTCGGTGAAAGGTTGTGCAAAGGGATAGCGTGCTGCCACGCGTATCCCAAGAGCTCATAGGGTAGCTGAGCCCTAACCAGGTTATGGCGCGCTTTGCGCCAAAAGTCACGTTGGGACAGTTCGGCATAGGCGTTCTTGTTGTGTTCGTTGAGGGTGTTGATCCTCTTCCTCACTCCCGTGTCCCGGACCAGCTCCTTGAAGTCAGCTGAGATATGCTCACCGTCTACCCGGACTTCCTTCACCTTCTTGCCGCTTTGCGTCTCAATGAAGATTATGCATTCCCGCATGAAGCGCACTTGCCGCGGTGCCATCCTTTAGAAGGAGGCCAAACGCATACCTGGTGTTAGCCTCGACTCCCACCATGCCGTACCAAAACCCACCATAGAGGGGTTTGCGTAGGCACCCGGACTTGTCGAACGCCACAGCTTCGAACTTCCCTACCTGTGTCAACTGGTTGCTTGCCGGGTGGTTCACTTTTCCCCCTTTGGCGGCTGGGCACTCCTTACACTCTTTTACCGCTTGGTCATGGGTTTTGTCACCCACTGTCTTGATCCCGTACGCTTCACTGATGGGGAGCTGCATGCAGCTTCCGGGCCCTCCGAACTTCTGATGAAGTTGTTCACTAGTCAACTCCGTGACCTTAGCCATCTCCTTTCCAAAGAAAGCTCTAGCCTCAATCTTATCCGCAGCTAGCTCTTGGTCGGTGGACGTCACGAAACGCCACACTTTGTCCTTGGCGTCTACGTAAAGGAACCCGGCCTTAAGCTCTGGGGAAATGTCCGGTATCTGGGCCTTAGTGATGACATTGTATCCCTCTCCCTTCTTGTTGAGAACCACGCTGTAACCTTCCTTAGCTAACTGAGGCCCCGGAGACTAAGGTTTCATCTATGTTGGGGCTAACCCACACACTGCCTATATGTAACCTGTTCTTTTCCCCCTTTCCATTCACGGTCGTCATGTCTAATGAGCCCTTCTTAGTCACGGTGGTCTCCCCGTTGACCGTATCTACCCGTTTCATCCCTCACTGAATGTTGAACAAGCGTTGTTCAGCTCGGCTGCACAAGTGCAACGTAGCTCCCGAATCGAACATGGGGTCTTTGTCCGCACTCCGTCCTAGGAGGGCTTGTTCTGCTAGCCGGATCCCCTTAGCCATCCATCCGCGTTCGGTCATGAAACGAACTAGGTCGTCAACCGGGTCAGCTTCTCCCTCGGCTTCCCGCAAACTTGCGTATTCCTTCTCTAGTACGCTCTCACCGCCTACCACCCTTTCTCGGACTCTGAACGGCTTAGTACGAGGTTGAAACCCGACGGCACTATTTGCTGCTGCTCCTTCTACGTCCCAATGTCTCGGCCATATAGGCTTGTTCATGGGATACTCACTCCCCTGCGCCCAGTCGTAAAACAGCCTAGTCCATTCTCCCCACCTGTTCCGGAAGTCAGCTTCATCTTTTTCTTCCTCACCGCTCAACGCCGGACGATGCAACCGGCGCATCTCCTCTTGCTGCGCTGCCACGGCTCGGAGTTGACTCTCACGCTCTCCGGTACCTAGTCGGGTAGGACTATCAGGCTCAGCTAAGGTTGAGGGGGCCGTAGACGGACCGGTACTAGTAGTAGGGGGCAACAGGGAAGTCACCTTTCGGTCTGCAGGGGGTACCGTCTTAGCATGGGACGCAAACCAGGGCATCCCACTCACGGCGGCTCGGACCGTCTCAAGGAAGCCAAACGCACGAGCGCCCACTGACCTACGCCCATTGCTTGGGCTGATGGAGGGCTTAGTCACCGGATTGCTATCGGTCCCGGCGGTAGCATCCCCACCAACGGGTTCGGCATCAACACTAGAGTCAGGACTTATGGGGGACGGCACCCTTCCCGGAGCTTTACCCACGTCTCCATCTCTAGCCGGGGACTCTTCACCTTCACGCCCCCCTTCCCCGTCGGAATCCGAGGAAGGATCGGCATCGGGCTGCATCTCCGGGGGCTCATCTTCCACGTCCGCCAAACCATCGGGTTGGTAGTCCTCCGGGCCGGGCTTCACCTTCACCCCATGTACCTTTTCCCATTCTGCTTTGAGTAAAGATTTCAGGTTTTGGCTCATGATACCACTACCAGCCTCAGCCGGCTCGGCCTTTGAACCAATCTCAACCTTCGGGGCAGGTACCGCTGACGGCCCGCTCGCCCCGCTAGGTCTACCCTTACTCTCTCCACGGGGGTTGGGTGCTACCGGACGGAGGGGAGTCCCCTTCACCTCTTGGGCGCATACAGGCACCGATGCTACGGGCGGGGCCACAACTCCCCCACGAGGCCCGGGATACCCACCTCTGAAGTACATGTGCTTCGCTTGTGCACCGGCCTGAGGTTCTTGTTGGCGGTACACCTTCCGCCATGAGGGTACACCCGACGCCTCCCATGTTTCCGGTTGTCGGCAAATGACCCATTCGGTGAACTGTCCGGGTTCACGGGGCTTTGCATAGTGGATGATGGGCAAGAGGGACCGGTTCCACGGGATACCCCGCTTCGCGGCTTCGTGTCTCACTATGGCCTCAACCATTAGGGGATGACTCCCACTTTTGATTTGGGCTTCTAACCCCCGTTCTCCCATCTCGCACATTAGAGCCAGATGATCCCTTCGTGCTATGTCGGCTGCCCACCGGCGCAAGGCATTCTCTCTCTCTCTCTCTCTTGCTTGGCTCGCTGGTACTGATGCTCAACGCAATAGTTGCTAATAGTATCGATGAGATTGGCCGCCTTAATCCTGAGGCTGTTGAAGGGAGACTCAAGGTCCTTCAACCGGACTACGCACCGGCGCTTTCCTTCCGCTACTCCATGGCATCGCCCCTCATTCATCTTATTATTATCTATGTCAGCATCATCCTCAAGCAAGATTTTCTCGTCCTCTGGTGGCATGATCGGCTCGGGAAGGTTGGCACCCCCTGGTTTAGCCATGAGGGCTTTGTCTTTCGACTTGCCGGTTAGGAACTTTACCATCTGAGCTAAGGCTACGCCCGGCTCCTCATCCTCGGAGTCATCGCTATCACTCCCCCCTTTTGAGCCTTTTGCTGCCTCGCCCTTCTCCTTTCGGCTTTTCTCCGGGCACTTGCTCAACTTGTGCTTGCCCCCGCACAACCGGCACTTCTTGCTGCACTTCCCGGCGATGTGCCCCTTTTCAAAGCGGTTAAAGCACTTTGGCCCCTTGCGCTTCTCGCTCTTCTTGATTTTCTCCCCCTTGGGGGTGTCTGCCGGTTTGGGAGGGGTCTTCTTGGCTTTAATGGGGTCATGCTCAAACCTACATTTGTCTGTCTATCTACACTCCCCTGTTTGTCCCACAAGAAACACACCCCTCTCACCTTCCCTCCAACATGGAGGTAGCGGCAGGAGGCCCCACGAGTGCATTTGCCTTCCTTGCTGAAGAGCCAGCACTCGTCCTTGGGTTTCCCTTTTCCGGCCTTGCGAGCTGCCAAACCTTTCTCCATGGAACTAGTCACTCTGGCCCGGTCAAACTTCTTGTCTAGCTCCAGGGCACGATCTTGCACGAACCTTCACCAGGAGGCAAAGTCTCACTTGAACTGTTTACGGTTCAGTTCAGCCATTTCAACCCAGACTTGCCAAGCTTTCTTCACCCTAGAGTCAGATTGCTTTGGGCCCACTAACGCGTCCTTCACTATTTGTTGCAGCCGGTCGTCTGTTGTGGCTTGACCATAGTCGGCCAACCAGTCTCTCCTAGCGTTCAAGTCTACACACTGATCGACGTACTGTTGCTTACTCGTAAAGAGGAAGTCATTCAGTTCCTTCACAGTGTCCTACATCAGAGGGGTCGGCTTTCTTGTACCGGGCTAGCAGTCTGTCACACAGTGCTTAGGGTTTTGGCCAAAAGTCAGCTTCTTTGGATCAGCTAAGTCACGCACTAGGCTCTTCGCTTCACCCCCGAGCATGTCATAGATGATATTGAACACCCTCTCCTTTTGCTTGCTCATCTCAGCAAGTACACTAGCGTCATAGACCATCACCTGTCGTGTCAGTGCGGCAGCACGATCAGCACCCCCTAGTGTGGTTTTGACCTTAGAGTGGTCCGTCTGAGGAAACTTTTTCCAAATGTTAATTTCTGACACTTGAAATTATAAGTCGGACTTGAAGCCATCCTTCAAGTGCTTTACAGCTGCTTCAAGTCACGCAAGCTCACCAAACTCACAATCTACGTTCAGTCGTGTTCGTACTTTACATTCCAAGTCTGCAAACAAGTAGAAATCTACGTCTGCTATTTACCGGTATTTCACCTGCTCTCAGGAGTCAGGACTCGTGATTTAAAGGAGCCATAGAGACTGTTATAAGAGTTCGTTGTGTAATTACCCCTTGGGTTGTCATTGGACAATTAATTAGACCCTTCCTCCTCAGCTATGTCAATATTGTGCTATTTTATACGTTAGCCTTATTCGTTACGGTTAGTAGTAAAATTATTAGTTATGAATACAGTCATTTAGAATACCTTTTTCTGGTACTGGTGGCACTAGCTTTTTACCATTACCATTATTGCCCATATCAGGCCGTTTCGTGGGTCATTTTCTGGACTCTGAGGTACATCTTTTGTGTGACGTCGTCAGTTGGACTGGCGGGAATTGTTCAGTATTGTTAAATTCTTTTACGTGGGAAGCAGTTGGCCGGTAGGAGGGGGACGCCCCGAGTTCCGGTCGCCGTTGCAGAAGTCGCGAGGGTTTTCTCCCAACGGGTTATCGAGCCTTGGAGCGTGACCTGTGCAACGGATCGACCCCATATTCAAGAGCCTTGTATAGCCACATGAAATTCTGCGCCCTTATCGCAAGTATCTTGCGGCGTTGGACCGTGGTCAGGTTTACAACCGGTGCCGGCGCCGGTCCCGCAGCTCTCCCCCGTCTCCCAGCCCTCGGGTCTGGTTTCTCCTCCTCCTCTGGGTCACCGTAGGCTGCATCCGCAGGCACTTCTGGGGCCGCGGCCTTCAATTCCGCCTCCACTTCCGATCGCCAGAGTAGGACGTCCTGTAGGGGCGCCACATATTCCCAGCATTCCACCGAACCCAGGTCCACTCGCACCTGCGCGTACCAGTCATCCCAGCTCCGTCCCTTGATACCATCGATGAACGCCGGCGCCTTTCCTTGCAGAACCACAGTCGCCGCGTCCTCAGTTTTCTTTGGTCGCAGAAGCACTCATAACCCACTATAGTATAATATCTGGTTGCTAAGTTGACAGAGGCAGGTTAGAGCCGGAAGACTTCAGTAGATCGCAGTTGATCAGATTGTGAGGTTTTATTGAGTAACAACTTTTACCGCTAAACAGAGCACTGGTTTAGTAAAGCGCATGGCTGGCTGACTTCGAATTAATTTTACTGTCACACTCAATCATTAATTCTTATTGTCCAGACCAGACTAACTTGGTAATCTATGTCAGTCCTAACGAAAGTAATTACAAGCGTAACTGCAGTCAGAAATTATTCTAACAGCTATCTTGTTGTAAAGACCCAAACTTCGTCTTGTCGCTTCAAAATCCACCGGGCATATATCCCCTTGTGTATCAACATCCTTTCCATCTCTTCTGCCGCATGGTGTTGAATTCCTCTGTTATCTCAGCCATACGTTTGTATATGTCCTTTCCTATCTTTATCTCATCCCTTTTCCACAATCCTTTTCCCTCTTCCTCCGTCTCTTCCTCCCATGTCTTTCTCCAAAACTCCTGTGTCTCCTCCTCTCCCTCGTCCTCGTCTTCCTCCTTCCCCTCGTCTTCCTCCTTCCCCTCGTCCTCGTCTTTCTCCTTCCCCTCGTCCCCTTTTTCCTTCTCAGTGCCTGTCTTTTCCTGATCTTCAGCCTCCATCATATTGTCGTGACTAGTAAGGGAGTATAATTAAGGGAGAGCATTGGACAATTAATTAGCCCCTTCCTCCTCAGCTATGTCAATATTGCTATTTTATACGTTAGCCTTATTCATTACGGTTAGTAGTATTATTAGTTATTAATACATTATCTTTTTCTGGTACTGGTGGCACTAGCTTTTACCATTACCGTTATTGCCCATATCAGGCCGTTTCGCGGGTCATTTTCTGGACTCTGAGGTACATCTTTTGTGTGACGTCGTCAGTTGAACTGGCGGGAACTGTTCAGTATTGTTAAATTCTTTTACGTGGGAAGCAGTTTGCTGGTAGGAGGGGACGCCCCGAGTTCCGGTCGCCGTTTGCAGAAGTCGCGAGGGTTTTCTCCCAACGGTTGTATCCAAACTCACAGCCGGTTGCTCTCTATTTGCTCCTTATTTGCTCATATAATGAATTCTGTATTAAACATATACTATGTATAGTATATAGAAACAATGAACCCTGACATTGCGGAATTGAATGCTATTTTTAGCGCTCCTGATCCTTAGCAACAACGATATAGAGAAAAAATAAAGAGAAAATTAAAGAATATAGAGCATATTATAGACAGAATAATAAAGAGAAAATCAAAGAGCAACAAAGGAAATATAAAGATGCCAATAGGGATAAAATAAATAAACAACGAAGGGAATACTACAAGAAAAAGAAGGATAAAACGAATGAACAACAAAAGAAATATAGAGAAATCAATAAAGAAATATTAGATAAATATAAAGAACATTGTAAATAAAAACAGAATAAAAAAATAGATCCTAATATTGAATTTTTAAAATCTCTCAATTTTTGATCATATAGCAAAATGATATGGACAAAATATTAGCAACACCACAGACGAGAAAGATGAGGGTGTTAGTCATGTTTTCCAGAAAGTGAAAATTTTGGATACATGTATTTTTCTAAAAGTTGTCCAGAACTTTTTTTTTTTCACTTTTCCTTTTGATCATTTATGTTCAATAGACAGGTTCAATCATATATCAAATACAAGCACAGGAAAAGTAAAAAACATACACATGTCAACAGAAATTACACACATGTTTCATGAAATCGCGCACATGTTTTTTAGGAAACATGTGCGCGATTTCATGAAACATGTGTGTAATTTCTGTGCACTTGTGTATGTTTTTTACTTTTCCTATGCTTGTATTTGATACATGATTGAACCTGTCTATTGAACATATATATATATACAATATATATATGTACATATATATATATATATATTCTCTATCTATCTATCTATCTATCTATCTATCTATCTATCTATCTATCCTGGAGACGGTCTCTGCCACTGGCAACTCAGCCTAGGGTTCAGATCTAACTATCTCCTACAGTGACGATTTTGTGTCCGCCGTTAATCGCGCGCAGCGCAAGGGCTAAACAGGCAACCAACTCCTGACCATGGCTGATGAAGTCGGGGCGTGATGCAAAGGGTTGATGAAGTCGGGGTTGTAGAAAGGTAACTCACAACGAGTGTGAACTCCTGAAACTTCGACTTGCTCATGGCATCATCTCCTTAGGGCACGCGCTCCTGGGGAGTGTTCTAGTGTTGTCCCGTATAGTTCAAAAGGGCTCGGCTACCTTTCGGCTTGAACTGGGCACAGACACCAACCACAGCG
>WBZZ01003019.1:0-25000 GCA_019918135.1 Paulinella micropora | reverse complement strand
AACGAAGACACACAAAAAACTGCGACAAGTAGTAGATTTACGATTTCAAAAGGTTGTATTATGATAAAGAATAATGAAAAGAGGCCGATTGTAAAAGTTCAATGGAGAGAAGGAGGTAAAACGATGTTTAAGAGTTTTACTATTGGAAAACGAAGAACCAAAGAACAAGCAATGGAAGAGCAAAGAAATACCACGAGGAAAAAGTAAAACCAAAGTATGATGAATGGAAAGTTAATTATGATAAGGAAACAAAAGAAATCAAAAAAGAAAAGAAAAGGAATTGGAAGAAGAAAACATTCAAGTGTGAGTGTGGAGTTAAAATCAATAGGAGTAGCAAAGCAAGACATATGAAATCAAACATTCAAAGTAGGAGTAAACCCCTACAACCCCACTGTGGGGTTTGATTACGAAGCCTTGCTTCTCAAAGCAAGAAGGGGCAGAGCCCCTTTCAGCCCGCCCCTCCAGCACCGCCAGCCCCGCCCTAATTTCCATCTAAACATAGGGCCCCCCGTATATATAGACACGGGGAGCACACGGCGGACCACGGCGGGGGCAGATGATTGATATAATTATTTAATTTCAAAAAAAAATTGTTAAACAATATATACACTGACTAACGATGGAGACACATACTTACAACGGTATTCAGTATAGGTTGGACAAATTTAGAGAACAAAAAATTAATTATGAAATCTAAAGGGTCAGGGGTCAAGATGTGCTGTATATAATACCGAAGACGAGAAAGTATAAGGTGGATACAACAACGGCCCAAAATTACTTGAACCGAGTAAGAGGTGCTGTTTACTTTGAGCATCATGCTATTCCAGTAGCACCACCATTACCGCCTATTTTGGAAGCGAAAGTGTTTGAAGCGAAAGTGAGAGAAAGAAAAGAAAGGGTGAAAGACTTAACGAGATACGGAAACTACGAAATCAAACACGTCGACAGAAAGAAGCACATTCTAGGCATTAATGAAAGCCAGTATTGGGTTAGGATTAGATGCAACTTTACTTCATTCAGTATGGAAGATGTAGTAAAGTTTATTGAGATAATACTGAACGACTTTATTAAAAGACAGATACAATGCAATATGGTGAGTCTAAGTATCAAGTTTGTAGATTACTATGGAGCAGTATCTACGGGTTTGAAAAAGCTTAACGAGATTTCTGTCAGCGATGTTTTAGAAAGACTGTCAGCATTATTTCAAAGCAACGAAAGCCTTTATGCAGACGAAAAGGGAACCAATATGGATAAGTTTAGGTTCGTTTTGAAATCTGTTGAAATGCAGACTGGCGGAACGAGGCTTCAAATTTTGAACAAATTGGATGTATATAAGAAGAGAGGAGTAATTCAAATTAATAATAAAGACAACATATGCTTAGCCAGAGCAATTGTTGTAGTAAAAGCAAAAATTGAAAAACACAAAAAATACAAGACAATATTAATGGGAAGAAAGATACAGGAGGAGATGGCTTTGAAACTACACGAAGAAGCGAAAGTCATTCAGGATGTGTGCGGTATTCCTGAAATCAATACCTTTGCTATCTACATTAAATACAATCTGGTTATTGTTGAATTGCCTGACAAGATTGTTTATAAGACTGACCTGCTTAATGAAAAGGGCGGGCGACTTACGAACCTTTACATACTTAAGACTGAGAACCACTACGATGCGATTACTAATATGAAGTCTATGGTAGGAAAAAAGAACTTCTGTGAGTTATGTCTAAGGGGATATATGGAAAGGCACGCCTGCGAATCTAAATGTAATATCTGCGAAACCAATGACTGTAAGGGTATTAACGATAAAAGCAATTGGACTGATTGCTATTCGTGTAATAGAAAGTTTCCAAATACGGCCTGCTTCAACAACCACAAGAGGACGAATTGCGATAATCAAAGCGAAATGTCTTACGTGCGGACTTAATTACAGGAGAAAGGACGAACACAAGTGCGGTTATGCGAAATGCCGTAATTGTAAGGAACTGAAACCACTTGAACACCAATGTGAAATCGTGAAGAAAGACATATTACCTTTTTCAGAGAAATACATATTCTTTGACTTTGAAGCGACACAGGATACTGGCGAACACATTGTTAATCATTCGGAAAGTCAGTATTACGATGCTAAGGAACCACCCGTCATTCATAAGAAAATTGATGATTTCTGTAAGTGGGCTTTTGAATCTAAGCACAACGGCTTTACATTCATTGCTCATAACAGTTGCGGTTATGACTGCCAGTTTATTCTTAAATGGTTGGTGGATAACGGGCAGGCTCCATTCGTCATTTATCAGGGCGGTAAGATGATGATGATGACTTTGAAGAAATACCGCTTCATTGATAGTCTCAGTTTCTTGACTATGCCTCTGGCTGATTTTCCTAAAACATTCGGATTGAAAGAACTTAAAAAGGGTTTCTTCCCTCACTTCTTCAATACTGACAAGAATAAAAATTATGTTGGTGTTATGCCTCATAAGACGCACTACGGCTACGACACTATGAAAGATAAGAAAAGAGCGGAATTCTTGGAATGGTATGAAAGCCAAAGAAAAGCACATTTGATATGCAGAAGGAAATCGCTGAATACTGTCATAGCGATGTTGATATATTGAGAAGGGGATGTATGGATTTTAGGAAGCAGTTTCTAGAATTCGGAATTGACCCGTTTCAATATACAACTATTGCGAGTTGTGTTATGGCTTTGTACCGGGCTAAGTTTATGCCAGAGAATTCAATTGCTGTGTTGAAGGCTGAAAAGCAAAACAGGATTACCTCTCGGGCTTGTGTTGAATGGATAGCTTATAGAAGCAGGTTAGACAAAACAGATATCAAACACGCATTCAATGGCGGTGAAAAGATGTTTCGTATTGGCGACTCAACTATTTATGTAGACGGCTGGGATGAAAAGACGAAAACCGCTTACGAATTTCACGGATGTCTCTGGCACGGATGCCCAAAGTGCTTTAATGGTAATACAATCACTACTGAGAAGAACAAGACGATGGGTGAATTATACAAGGCAACAATGAGACGAGAAAAAGAACTAAGCAAACAAGTCAGCAAACTAGTATCTATCTGGGAATGTGAATGGAGATTAATGAAAACAAGTGAAAGCCTAGCGGAAGATACTAATGAACGAATTACTGAATAAGAAGGGCTGAACCCGCGAGAGGCGATGTTTGGGGGTAGAACGGATGCTCTAACATTGTATTGGAAAGCACGGCACAACAATGAATATGCGAACTACATTGATTTATCTTCATTATATCCGACCGTGATGTATTATGACCCCTACCCTAGCGGGCACCATACTATTATAAGACCAGACAACGATGACGATAGAAAAGATATGAAAAACAAAATTATAAACAGAGAATATTTCGGAGTGTCTAAGGTTAAGATGCTACCGCCCAGAAAATTACTCCATCCCGTTTTACCTAAGGCTGATAGAGGTAAGCTTATGTATTACTTATGCGACAAGTGCGGAATGACTGAACAGAAAACCGAATGTAAGCACACCGATAACGAGCGAACAATAACGGGCACTTGGGCAACACCCGAAATCTACAAGGCCTTAGACAAAGGCTATAAGTTGATTAAGGTATATGAGGTATGGCAATGGAAGGAGCAGAGCAGTAGCCTTTTCAAAGATTTCATAAAAACTTTCTTAAAGGTTAAACAAGAGTCAAGCGGGTATCCTGATGGCTGTATTACACAGGAACAAACAAGAAACTACATTGACAGTATGGAAGTCAAGATGGGTATTAAGATGGACGAAAATAAGATAGAAGAAAACCCTGGAAGACGAGCGGTTGCTAAGTTGTGCTTGAATAGCCTGTGGGGTAAGTTTGGTGAAAAGCAAAACAAAACTCAAAACAAAAAAGATAAAGATACCTTATACAAGTTAATGAACGATAAGTCAGTTGATAACATAAACATAAACATTATTAACGACAAGATAATAGAAGCGAGTTATGACCTTAAACAGGATGCGGTAAGCGACCCCGTAAAAACAAATATTGTAGTTGCTTTATTTACGACCTGCCACGCGAGGATTAGACTATATGAGATGATGGACAAACTAGACAACAGAGTTCTATACCACGATACCGACAGTGTCATATACACAACAGACTTAACGAAAGGTGAAACAGATGTGAAAACGGGTAAGTTGTTAGGTGAATGGACGGACAAACTACACGGAGCAAAGATTATGACCTTTATCGGAGGCGGCCCAAAGTGTTATGGCTATGTATTAGATAACGGCAAAGCAAGTATGAAAGTAAAAGGCTTTAGTATGAATTATGAAAACAATAAATCATTAAATTTACCAAATATGTTAAGTGTCATTAGTTGCGGACTTGGAATTAAAAACAACGACCTTATTGAGAACGGCAAGAATGAATTGTTAGAGTTGCTTAAGACACAGGAAGAAAAATTGATTGCTAAACGAATTGAAAAATCAGGTAAAGTTGTTATTGTAGAGAACAGCAAGATAACAAGAGATAAACAACAGAAAAAAATAACAAGCGAATACTTAGAAAAAAATTCAGCTTTACTTACACTAAAAGAAATATTATAGGTATTGTTGACAATGCGATTGAAACAAGACAATTCGGTTATTAAATGAAAAAATGTTGAAAGAAAAATTTATTTTTTTGCCTTTGAAAGGGGAAACCCCTTTCGAACCCCACCGCGGGGTTGTAGGGGCTTGCCCCTACCCTTGAAACTTCTGATTGTATGAATTCCCCTTTTCGGCTTCACTAACTTAGTATTTACAGCCGTAGCCCCTAGCAATGAAACGGGGTCAAATGCGGTTCGGTAGTTCGTCGTTAGCTTCGCCGTCTATGCGAGGTTTTTGCGGTGGGGGATCCTAAGACAGCGGATGAGGAGAGCGATTTGGAGGACGAATGGACGCCAAATCAGATAGTAGCATTGTGCGACATCCTTCTCCTTATCCTTATCCTTACTATTATCCTTAACCTTCTCCTTCTTCTTTTTCTTCTCCTCCTCCTCCTCGGCTGGAACACTTGAGAGAACAACGGCGATTGGCCACGGACGGTTTCCCGATACACTATCGTAATTTGGGGGACCAACACAAGGAAATGGATGGCAGGACGTTGCCAATGGCACAGTGCGTGGTATGTAACGTGGCGAAGCAGAGTCAGGGAGAGACGGGAACTATCGAGTTCCTCAAGGATAAGTGGGGGGACGATCCCATTATGGCCGACTCGGTGGCGGGAATCAAGAAGGCGCTGAAGAATTGGATTTCACTTGGGGATTTCACGATAGTGCTCCCGGTGGGCAGGCGAACGGAAATGTGGTGGTGCGATATCGAGGATTTCTTGGTTCAGGATCCGATACCTATACCGAGCCGGACGCAGAAGCTCGTTATAGCGTGTCGTTTGGGTTCGAGAAAAGCGGCAAGGAAATACCGGGAGGAACTCCTTACACGGGACTTGGCCGCAATCCGAGACGAAGCGTTTACTCATATTTCGGGAGTATATCATCGCACACATGCGATACAATACGCGATGATGATCGATCAGTTGGCCAGATATGTGGATCAGGAGAGGCAAACGCCTACCCTGTACCGATCCCGAGAGGGGTTCGAGGAGGTGCGGAGGCCACGGCGGACGACATAGCTGGTAAGGTAACGGAGGAACAGATCAAGGAGGAAACGGATAAGGCTCGAGCGGCTTTGCGGGAACAGGCGAAACAATGGCAGGGAAGTGAACAGTCTAAGGAGGACGTCTTGGTGATGATGGATCAACACATGGAAGTGTTTGGACCGTTGGAGGGGGGGTTCGGTCAAACACCACACGGCAAGGTTCTATAGGGAGATGGGGCAGGAGGTACCAGGAATAGGACAGCCTTCTCGTCTCAGTTTTCACGAGGATAGGATTGCCAGGGAGATGACGGCGGAATTGTTGGAAAAGGGGCTAATAGAGGAGCGGTTGTCAGAATACTCCTCGCCGGTGCGGATGGCGCCGAAGCCGGATGGCACATTGCGGATTTGCATCAACTACTGGACGATCAACCAGATCATAAAGAAGATCGAAGCGCCGGTGCCGGATGTGCGGAGAGGGGTGGAAGTATTGCGGAAGGCAAAATTATATTCCACTCTGGATCTGAAAAGCGGGTTTTTGCAAATTCCATTGGCGGAGGAAAGTCGATACCTCACGGCATTTATGGTGGGTATGACAACAACGTATGGAAGGTTCTGCCGATGGGGCTTAAGGTGGCACCTGGGATCTTCCAGAAGGCGATGACCGCGATGTTGGGACACAAATTTCGGGATGAGGAATTTACCTTCAAACATGGCGACACGTCAACGTATGCCTTTGCATACTTGGATGATGTAATTATATACTCTAACTCGGTGGAAGAGCATATGGAACATCTCAGGGATATCATGCGGCGGATTAAGGAGTTCGGTTTCCGGCTTAATGCCAAGAAGTGCCATTTCATGCAAAAACTGATCCAATATTTGGGATACAATATTGAGAACGGAACATGCACAATCGCGGCTAAGAAACGAGAGGCTCTGGCGGACATGCCAATACCGCAGAACAAGTCCGACCTACATTCGTTCGTGTCGTTGGCACAGCATTACGGGGAGTTTATCCCAAACTTCGCCAACCGGGCGGAACCCATACGGAAACACATGAAGAAATTCAAAGGGGATTGGGCGAACCCGAAGGAGTGGGGAGAGAAGGTCTTGGAAGCGATAAAGGATTTGCGGGAGACGATTCTGAAGGATCCGTTGACGGAAGACGGAACGGTTCTGAGGCTGCCGGATTTTGAGGCACCCTTTATTCTGGATACGGACGCGTCGGCCTACGCGATAGGATGAGTACTTCAGCAAGCGGACGAAAAGGGGCGATTACGACCGGTAATGTTCCTTAGTCGACGGATGTCGAGTGCGGAAAGGCAATGCTGCACCAGACAACGGGAGGCATTGGCTATTGTCTGGGGTTTCAAGCGGCTGCGGGAGTATTTATGGGAGGCGAAGGAAACGAGAGTCCGAACGGATCACAACAATCTGCGGTGGTTGATGTCACGGGACCATACGGGACGGTTAGCGCGGTGGCAACAGGAGTTATCGGAATACGATTCCATATCAAAGGAAAGGAAAACTTTTTGGCTGATCACCAGTCTCGGTCTGGGGGCACGGCAGAGGATGGGGGATCACGGGGAAGGACGGGGGCGGAACAACAACAACACCAGGCGCCAGAGGTGTTCACGGTCAAACCGATATGGGATGGGGAGAAGCGGAAAGGGATAAACCTGACGCGATTTAGGTTCACCACGGCGGCGGCAGTTTTGACGGTATGAGGATTCATGGACTTGGAACAGATAGAGCGTGAACCAGATTTTGAAGACAATAAGCCGATGAACAGTATGGTATACGCGGAGGAGGTGTCGGCGGCGTACAAGTTTCGTACGTCGGGGGGGGAGGGGGGGGGGGGGGAGAGAAAAACAGGAACATGAGAGGGACCTCAGGTTGTATGAGGCAGCTAACAAGGCACCACGAGAGTGTTGTGAGGAGCACGAGGACCAGTGCGCGAAGGACAGTCTCGAGGAGTACGAGTAGGACGCGGCGTTGCACGCGGAAAGAGAGGCGGAGGAGATGGAAACACCAAGGCTTCCATGGCGGCAGTTGCCAATGGTCGGCAATGTAGTGGTCAGCCCTAAGGTGGAAGGGGAACCAGGGTTACCGGAACAGAAGGACGTGACGGTGTTGGAAAAGATGCATCCCAGCCGGGTGGCTTTGGACTTGAAGACGGATACGCAAATCAAGTTTGCTTCGGTGGACAAGTTTCGGAGCCTGACGAGCGAGGCGAAGGAATTCAAGGCACTGATTCAACACATGAAGAACCCGACGCCGGAAACGCGAACCGAGGCAGTGAAGCGGCAGCTGAAGACGCACACGTATTCGGATGGGCTGATCTGGTATCTGGGAACGGACGGCAGACACAAGGAAAACCCGGAAAGGTGGACGGTGTGGGTACCACCGGCATTACGGCACGCGATTATGATCGGAGCACATAACTGTCCCATGCAAAGTCATCCAGGATTGGAAAGGATGAAGTGGTCGTTGACAAGGAAGTTTTACTGGGGAAGTGTGAGTAAGGACGTGGAACGATTCATCAACGGCTGCGCACCGTGCCAGAGAGCAAAGACGCCATATGATGCGACCAAGGGTCTGCTGGGGCAATACGAGGTCACGAGCGACATTTTCGAGACGATCCACATCGACTATGTGGGCCCTCTACCGGAAGCGGGCGACGGGGGGTTCAAGTACATACTCACGGCCATCGACAGGGCGTCGAACTACGTGATCACGGTACCCACTAAGGACGAGACCAACGAAACGAACGCTAAGGCTCTGATCGACCCCGTTTTCTGCAGGATCGGAGTTCTAAAAAAGATCATATCAGACAGAGGGAGCTCGTTCATCAACTGGCTCTCGAACGAACTCAGTGCATATTTTGGGTTTCAATGGAACTACGTTACGGCATACAATCCAATGGCAAACGGGAAAATCGAGCGGATGCACAAGGCGATGAATGCATCCTTGAAAATCTATTGCCAGAGCAACCAGAAGATGTGGCCGGAGACGGTGAAGGCTTTTACGTTTGAGGTTAACAACTTCGGCTCCTCGTCTTTGGGAGGAAGTGTTCGGCTTAGCCCGAATCAGTTGGTACATGGCAGGGTGTTGAACACACCTACGGATCGCTTCAAGGACACAGCTTTATATGACCCGACGGAATTGATGGCATGCTGCCTGCAGGCAATAGCGGAGGCTGAACACATCGTCCGAAAGCAGCGCGAGGCTGCTATGAGGCGGAAGGACGACAAGGGGCAGCAAAAGTTCCGACATATGGAATTCAACGTGGGAGACACGGTTTTGTTATACGTCCCGAGCATCCCGGTGGATGTCTCGGCGAAGTTGTACGAAAAGTGGCAGGGACCGTATCAGGTGGTGCAGCAGACCGCGGCATACAACTACAAAATCCGCCATCAGCGGACGGCAAAGGAACAGATCGTGCATGTACGACGGCTGGTCAAGTTCTCACCGTTCTTATTGGATTACGAGACGGACGCGCAGGCACTGGCGCGCACGACGGATGATTGGGGCAACCCGACACCTTTGCTTATTCGTTCGCAGCGTGCGGAGGAGCTGGCAAGGTTGAGGGACCAGCTCTTGTACGAACCGGAGGAGGAGGAGAAACAAAGGTGGTTGCGGGAGGCAATCATGGAGCTGGAAAAGGGCTCTCACGCACGAGGATCCAGGAGACAGCGCCAGGAAGGCGAAGTCGTCAACGGCAAGGAGGAGACTAAGAAGCGGAAGGAGGAGCCGGAGGGCTCGGAGGGAGTGCTACGGCAGGAAACAAAGGAGGAGGAGAGGGAGGAGAAGGAGAAGCAACGGGCACAGGCGGCCCGTCCGAGACCACCACCAGAGGGAGTTGATGGAGGTGGATTGCGTCCTCAGTCAGAGAAGTGTTTGGACGACCCGAACAAGATAGATAAAATCCGCTGGAGAGTCGGCAAGTATTACTTGATGCGACCGGCGGACAAAGAGGTCTCGGATGATACTCTGGATGACTTCTATGTCATGCGGATATTGAGGGTCGGAGAACGTACGAGGTCCAAGGCGGCGGCGGGCATTGCCCCAGTAATGCAGTTATGGAGGAGTGATGACGGGACTAACATGGAAAAAGACCCTCGGTTCAGTCCAGTTTTTCTGGAGAACTGGGAGCAGAAACGGGAGAATTGGGATGTCAGCATCCAGTTTGATGACAAGGACCACACGCCCTATACGGTGCAATCACGACCTAGGGAGGTTCTGGACATACCTTTTGATCTCACGGACGAGCGACGAATCCCCACTTGCATATGGGATGAGGTGGAGAAAAGAGGCTGGCCCTTCGAGATTATCGGGGCACCACCGGCAACGGTGGGATCGAGGGGAAGGAAGCGTCCCTCGGGGCCGGAGCGGAGGAATCAGCGGAGGGGAAGGAGATGAGAGAGAGAGAGAAAGAGAGGAGAGAGAGACGAGAAGTGAATGAGAAAAAGAAGAATGAAAAGATAAGAAGATGACCGAAACCGGGGTGGTGCGCCCGGGGGAAGCGGCTGAGAATACTAGTGGATTGCTTGATCCTAAAAGTGTATGGTATACACTTGGTACGCGCAGGAGCGCGAGGCGGACGTCATGGTCTGAACGGGAATCGGAAAAATCAACGTTTTGAAAAAGGATTGGCTGTGTACAGAAACCACGATACTAATCGTGGACTTTCATGTGCTTGTTATCGACAGCACATGAAAAATGCGCGACATACACAAGCAAGGGCCATGGCACCAATCGTATTCTTTCATGCGCTGGCGAAGGCAAACACATGAAATTATACGACAATTACTTCTACCTGTCTTGGAGGATGTTGGGATTTTCCGCGCAGGGCGCGATGACGGATAAGCTTATTTCGCGCAGGGCGCGACGATACAATTCTTTTCCGCGCAAGGACGCGATGACAGGCTTATAAGCATTTGGAGGATAATATTTTAACCCGCCGGGGAGCAAGGTCGATGACGTTGACGGACTGATCACCCTCACGCTCACTTATTGATATTCACCCTGAGCCTGTGGTGGCTTGACAAAGGGTAAGCGTACGGGGTACGAACTGAAAAAGGATGACGGGAAAGACTGAGAAGATGAAAAGAAAGATGAAGCATGATGAAGAAGAGGAGAAGAGAGGGGGTAACACAAATTGTAGGACTCAATATTACAACATTACATCCTATTCTCTAACCGCTATATGAACTCGATTGCTGAATTACAATTTACCGGAAAGTACCTCATTCATACCGTTAGTTTGTTACGGACCAGCCGGTAGATTAATACCGTTGAGATCTAGCGATTTCCCTTTTATTGCCATTGTTTACGATAGATAGGATTATTCCATTGGCGAGATAAACGGACAGATGACGTGATTTTGCAGTCAGACAATAATGACAGGACACAGTCATTTATAGACACTGAATACAGTCATTCGTTAGAGTTATAGAAATTCCTTTCACGTGACAGGTCACAGCTTATGTTTGTTACAACTTTAATCAAGAGTTTGTTCTCATTAAATTCGTTTCGATATTTATTCGAATGGTAATCTAAAGAGGATTATTGATAGCATTCTGGAGGAGAATGGCTACAACAGGTTATGAGCCTTGCGCAAGTTGTCCTCAAATGCCCACGCCTGCCCGCTAAGCCCATTGCCACTTTCGATGACTGGCGTTGGTCGTTTTTGCAGTTTATGGAGTGAATAGATCCTGCATTTTTTGTGTTCCTTGCAGATGATAACGCACCCCTGACGCTTAACGGGTTGAAGGCCTACATTACCACATCCGAAATTGATATTAAAAAGAGTAGAGAGGGACTCGAGGCCGCGAATCCGCCGACGGAGACCGAAGAGCAGAAGGTTGCAGTCGACGCGCTTGCTGCTGGCTTCGGTTACGAGGATTTGGAAGCATGCTTGCCAGAGAAGGTTAGGCTGCAATGTCAAGTGCGATTACACTCATTTTTATCTGATGCACTGCAGGGGCACTCAGCATTGCTTACCTTGCGTCGTGTAGGTAATCACCCTAGTGAGATGTGGGCGAGATTGAATGAGAAATATGCCCATATGGGGCCTATTTCTAACCACAAATTGTAACAAGAATTATTTACTGATAGGATAGGGCCATCCACGAACGTAGAGGAGGGGATAGAAAGACAGGCACATAGATACGAGAAATTAGCACAGCGAAATTTGCCCTTCCCAGATCAGTTCAAGTGTGTAGAAACGCTTCAATGGCTTAAAGACTCTAAACATGCTGTCTTAGGCGACGCTGGCAACTCGCTGTACTGGAGTAAGGCAGACGCGGACAAACCGGACTATGATAATCTCTGCGCTAGGATGGAGGAGCTTTTACAAGCAGCAGAGATAAGTAAGCCTAAGAAAACGACCTCAAGCGACAAACAGACAGCTACTATGCTGCTTGCAGGCGACCGTGGGAGACCAAAGGCTGAGGAGAAGACGACTAAAAGGTGCTTCAATTGCAGACGGGACCACTTTATTAAAGTTTCTGTATCGTAGTTTCGATTTACTTAGTATTAGAGAACAGAAAAGCTTTATTGGCCTAACCTTCCGAACTCGTCGGAGTAGTGTGGAGGCGAAGGGGCTAGGCTCAAATATTTCAGGACTCAAGTTTACAAAACACTAAAAGTTGACGGCTCTGATGTCCACTCGGAACACAGACAGCCGCACCTAAAAACTTGAGTACTGAAACCGAACATTACAAATACCGGCACGCTCTACTAGTCAACTAAGAAGACCGGGTGGAGGAGGGGATAGTGGAAGGAAAAAACAAAGAAATGGAATAACACTATTCATTTAAGCCGGACAGAGAAACCGGGCGGAGGAGGGGAGAGCGGACGGCAAACTAATATTAGAGCGACTGAACAATCCCAAGGACCGGAACAAACCTACACTAAACAAGGGAAGGCACCAAGCACAATGAGCAGGCCAACCTAGTGACTAGTTGTTCACGGAATAAACCGAAGGTAGCACCAAAACAGTCCAAGGGAGACGCGACGAAGTCGGAGCGAGCAGAACCAGCGGAGGCCACCAGTGATCACCGAACACCACCAAAAGCCCAGAGCAGACAGAAGCAAAGGAAAAACAAAAACAAAACAAGGAAAGGGTGGGCGGGAGTTTGAAAGTTGGGAAGATCTTT
Source organism: Paulinella micropora (assembly GCA_019918135.1). Lineage (NCBI taxonomy): Eukaryota > Cercozoa > Imbricatea > Euglyphida > Paulinellidae > Paulinella > Paulinella micropora. Next base: position 12,223 of record WBZZ01003019.1, on the reverse strand, counting down.
CGATCTTCCCAACTTTCCAACCTAGGCCTGACCAGACGCCGGATCAAACACGCGCCGGCTCCGCCGGCACGGCTACGCCGCGCCGACCGGACTACCGTAAAAGCGAAACGTCTCCTGGGAACTTTAACGGCGGTTAACTCCGGGCGAAGCCCGGAGCAAACCAGTAATTAAAGTTTCCGTATATTAGTTTCGAATTTACTTAGTAAGAGAACAGAAAAGGTTTATTGGCCTAACCTTCCGAACTCGTCGGAGTAGTGTGGATGCAAAGGGGCTAGGCTCAAATATTTCAGGACTCAAGTTTACAAAACACTAAAAGTTGACGGCTCTGATGTCCACTCGGAACACAGACAGCCGCACCTAAAAACTTGAGTACTGAAACCGAACATTACAAATACCTCCAACATTTGAGCCTAGAGATTTGCCCTCCCCCCATAGCTTTCTGTTCAGCAACAAGCTCGGCCATCCTTGCGTCGGCCATCCTTGCGCCCACGTAAAGACGAAAGCAAGACGAAGACCACCGACCCGCACGCATGATCGATGAATCCGAAGCACCGAGCGAGAAGAGATGAGCTGCACCACCACGACGAAGCGAGATCCCGTTGAACCGACCACCAGTCGCGACTCCAGCCTTCTGCAGAAGCTCCCGAGCTGTGCTGACAAACGTGGCGCGATCGAGCGGGGAATTGTCAGAAAGACGGAAGTAAGGATAGTTCCCCGCCAAAGGGAGCTTGAAAGCATCGCGACTTGACTCGAAGATCTTCTTCCACGCGTGGGGACAGACGAGCGGGTTCTCTTGTTCTGCAAGGCCAACATCACAACCGCGGCGAAATGGGTCTTGCTTTGCGCCATCCAGGGTAACCATTATGAGACTAATGTCGTCAACAAGGCGCATTTGAACAAAGGAGTTGACAAGGAACCGGCACGTTGCAAGCGATTCAGAAGCTACTAACTCGCCTACACGAAAGAGTCAAAAGAAGCCCCAGACTGCCGCAGTGACGACCGTGGCCCGGAGATGACGAGTGGACTTGCAATCCTTGACTGCCCCTAGAGTATAGCTCGCCATAGCTTCTAACATCGGCAGCTCTAAGGTGAGACGGTTGTCGAGCTTGGTGCGCTTACTGCGCTTGATGCCTCGCCACGCCATCTCCACGAAGTGGTTGACGGTGGGGTCATCTAGGCTCAACCGGAGGCAGAAGTCTCGGATTGCATACATATAAACCTTACAGGTGGATACCGACATGAACCGGCTCAACCAAACAAGAAAGAGAACGAGGAGTACAGGGTCGGGTTGCCACCAGACAGGACACCAGTGCTCCGTTGAGTAGGCGGAGCAGAAAGAACGCAACTTGCGGATGGCTGAGCTGTAGGCGGCACTGGTGCTATAAGAGACAGAGCACGCCATGACTTCCATCGCAGAGGTGACGAGCCAAGGTACTTCCGTTACTGCTGAAGAGGTTGCAAAGAAGGCCCGGACGGGTTCGACTTGCGCCAGGTCTCGGTTGCTTGGGCCATCTGAGCACGGGCCAACAAATCGACAATGTGAATGCGTTTACGCGGCTCTTGAGAGGCAGTGAGAGAAACGCCAAGAAGAGAAAGCTTGGAAGTCCAAGAGTCCATGAGACTCTGACTGTTTGTCCGAGGCGAGTAGCACGAGTTCAGACAGTGAGCAGCCGGGGCACAGTCCGTGACAATATGAAACTTTCTGTAACCCAGTGCGACCGCAAACTCAAAAGCTGCAACGTAAGCACTGAATAACTCACGCATCGGAGACGAGTCGACTAGAGACTCAGAGCGCAGAAGGGATAACTCTTCAACGGACCAACAGCGAGAAAAGAAAAGACCTTTGTAACGAAAGGGGGCCATGGCAATGGCACCCCTCCCCCACTGCGAACCCTCCACCTCGCAAAAGTTCGCATCGGACCAAAGAGTACACTTGGCGGGGTCGTCGACCCATATCATCGACTCCTTGTCATAAAGTCCCGTCTTAAGGAAGTCCGACAGCGGGAGACGGAAGCTGGAGTCAAGGAGAAGGCTGCGTGCCCACCTCGCAGCGTGGCAAGCTCTAGAACTAAAACGGCCACCTTTGCTACGCGATGTCGACATGGTGTTAAAAGCTATACGCATGTTTCCAATCGCTGGTCGAAGAAAAAAGAGCATCTGGGAGACAAAGCATAAAAGGCCCAGAAGCCGCTCGAAAGACTTGACAGAGTAGAAGCCGCCACCGGCGATGGTGTCCAAGGCGTCCAGAACGATCTTGCGCTTGTCAGAGGGCAGCTCTACGAACCAAAAGCCCTTGCGAGTGTCCTTGTGCCAACCGAGGGCGCGAAAGGACTGGCCAATAAATTCCTCGTGCCACGGAATCCCCAGAAACTTAGAGAGGCTATCGAATTTCAACCTGAACGCCCTGGCTTCCTTCCAGGAAGCGCAGACGACGTCACTATTGTCGACATAAAGCTTCCTTGGGATAGACTTGTAGAGAAAGATGGACTCGAGGGCTCTAGCAAAACGATTCCAACCGTCGGCGGCATAGATGCCCCCAAACCCGGGCACAAGAAGAACGAAGTACACAAGATCGCCGGTGACGGGGTCTCTGCACGAAGAAACATGTTGCCAGAAGAGTGAAGGCAGCAACGGGGTCTGGTTGTAAGCAGACTTGACATCTGCCCCAAAGACGACACAACCGGGACCGGCTTGGATGATCCTAGCCATCTGCATGTCGTGCGTATAATACTCTACCCCATCATCCGTTCTCGGGCAAAGCTGATTGAAGGAGAGAAAACGGGGAAAGGAAAGGTCATTGATTAACCTCCTTTCTCCATTCTCAGGATGCCATTTATCTTTCGGGATGGCATGCTCACGCGTGACTATGGCTTGATGACAGCAAGCGTTGTTCGGAAAGGGAGGCGTGAACGGGCCCGCCATGAAGCCTTTCTCAACTGCTTTCATGTTGGCGTAATAGATCTGACTGCTGTCTTCCTCTGAGAGGGCACGAGCAAGAGAATAATCGCGTAAGAATTCTCCTGTGCCTCTATAGTGGGTGTCAGTGCCCATAAGGAATCCCTCAAGCCAAACGACCTCTGCTTCCGGCAAGCAAAGCTAGCAAGGCCCACGATATTGTCTACTTTGAAGACAGATTTATATGGTTTAATAACACCATTCCAAACCGGCAAAACCTCACGTTTGCCCGGCTGAAACCTCTTGTTACCCTCATTGCAACCAAAGAAATGGGTATTCCTACCTCTCCCCCTCTGAAACCTAAAGTCTACCAGAGCTATACCCCGACCTGCAAGCCGCGAGAAGAGTCACAAACGAACCAAACATGCGTGGTGTGAGGTTCGAAACACAAGAGTTCCACCTTGCCGTGAAACCCTATCAACGCAACCACTCTGGCCTGCCGTAGCCTAGGTATAAGGGAGGAAAGAGAAATAGAGGGAGAGGCAGGAAGGATGAAAGACCAGAAGGGAAAGTCATGCCACCAGGTGTTTCCACTCTCCAACTCTGACAACAGAGAAGGAACGGACACGATCCCAGCTGTCAACAGATCAGAAGGCACAGAGGGGGAGACTGAAATCCCAACACTGCACGACAAAGAAGAGACCTTGGACGGGGGAAGAGAGCGAACCAAAGCGCCCATCTCTTCCTCAGCCTCAGTCTTGGCAATTTCCCAAATCCACCTAGGGAAAGGGACGAAAAAGGAAGCAGAAGTGAGAGAGGGAGAAGCAGAGAGGCTTGAAGGGACCACATTGCAGTGCAAGCCATTCTGTTCATTACACAGCACCAGAGGCTGCTGAGCAGAAGAAGAACTGGAACCCACCAAGGGGAAACTACTAGAAGGAGCAATACAAGGGGAGGAAGACAGAGAAGATGAAGGTTGGATGTGTTGCTGTAGCTGGTGTTGAAACTGTAGACGTTGATGAGGTTGTTGAGGTTGAAGTTGTTGTAGTTGTAGTTGATGTAGTTGTTGTTGTTGTTGATGTTGTTGTTGTTGATGTTGTTGATGTTGATGTTGTTGTTGTTGATGATGCTGTAGTTGCTGTAGTTGCTGTTGTTGTTGATGTTGTTGTTGATGTTGTTGATGTTGTCGTTGTTGTCGTTGTTGTCGTTGTTGTTGATGTTGTTGATGTTGTTGATGTTGTTGTTGTTGTTGTTGTTGTTGTTGTTGTTGATGTTGTTGATGTTGTTGTTGTAATGGTAGTTGTTGTTGTTGTCGTCGTTGTTGTTGTTGTTGTTGTTGTTGTTATTGTTGTTGTTGTTGCTGTTGTTGCCGTTGTTGCAGTTGTTGTTGTTGTTGTTGTTGTTGTGTTTGTTGTTGTTGTTGATGACGTTGCTGTTGTTGTTGGAGTTGCCAATGCTGACTGGTTGCAAAGCTGATAGAAGGACAGGAAGAGAGAGACAAAAACGAACAAGGAGAGATAGAAGAAGAAGTAGGAGAAGAGACAGGACAAGTACCCAACAAAGGGGAAATATGTGACACTTGTCCATCTAAGGAGGAGGTGTGAAGCATTGAAGCCTCTTTGGAAATGATAGAAGAAGCTGAAACGAAAGGGGCTGTAGAGGTAGATGAGCTATCCCCTACAGCTTGAACATGAACGGAAGAAAGAGCCGAGTCACTTCTTGACGATGGGGACGAGAGCTGGAAAAAAGTGGAGCCGGTGGGCCCAGTCATATTAGCAGGTGGCACCAAGGCCACAGTATGAGAAGATAAGGAGTTAAAGTTAGTGGGAAGCTTGCTGAAAGAAAGATTGCCTCCTTTAGCAACTTTGACCTTGGTCGCGTGCTTGCGCCCACCTGGATCCCACGTCCTGCGAGTTGAGTCAGAAAGGGAGAGAGCAGTGGAAGAGGAAGTCTCACCTGAGGAGACATCTGGCTGATGTAAGCTGACCCTGAGAGCTACTTGCTCCACTGCGGAGCTTTCACTCCCAGGGCCCCATCACTTGTTTGCCTTACGCTTTCCCCACTTCTCGTTGCCACTGTCAGGGCAGTCCACTCGTTTGTGATCTTTGTTGTCAGGGCAGACCGGGCATTGGTGGAGGAAGCGGCAATCCTCCTTATAGCTACAGTCGCGGCCGTCTGCCCAGTTGAAGCACACCTTCTTCGACCTCTGGTTCTGCTGTCTAGCTTGTCCACCACCACGGGTATTGTTCGCACTGCGTTGTTGTTGCTTGAGAACGCCTTGGCCAATGGACTGGTTGGAAGAATGAGAATGGGGGGGGGGGGGGGGGGAGAGGCTCGAGGAAGGTTGTAGCTAACACAAGGGAAGGGTGCCCTTATGCCATTGCCCTAACGAACTCCTACCGCGTACTGCCTTGTCCCATCTCATTGTCGACTGCAACGTGTTCTTTCTTACGATAAGCTCGAGGTAACGGTAATGCTCCCACATGTCCTCAGCGTGCTGAGGATGATGTCTGGAGTACAGGACGACGAGCATACGAACTAAGTCTACGAACTTCTCAACAGTAACAGATTTGGGCTCCGACTCATGAGTTTCGCCAATGAGAGTTTTCTTTTTTGATGGCAGAAGCTCTTTGAGATTGATGTACTCTTTTCCCAACTTTATCTTTTTGAGTACGTCAAAATCTACATCTTCGGAACCCGGCAGACTCTGAAACTCTTGAGTCAATCTAGCCTTCTCATCTCCGGAAACAGATGTCGAAAAGCCAAGTGCTGCGAGGAAGGAGGAGGAGTCAATACCTTTTTCGTTGGCTGCCTCCTTGATTTTGCGTTCCAGCTCCTCGTTGGTCTCTTGCAACTCTGAGAGCACAGAAGCATCGAAGCGGACAGTTCTGCCTTGTTCCCAACTTGAAGAGCATTGGCAAGCTTCGCCTTTAGCTCCTCTTGTTTCCGCAGAGCATGATCGATGGCATTCTGAAGTTCGATCTCTTGCTTCGTGCCTTTTTTCTGCTTCTTGCTTCGAGGCTGACCGGCCTCCGGCTCTAAGTCATCATCGTCATAGTCTTTCTGCTCTTGTTTCTCAACAAGCTCTGCTTGGACAATGAAGGGCCACTCAACTCCCTTGTCTAGGATCTGAGATGCGATTGCTGAAGCGACAACCCCCTTACTGCAATTCCCTTTGACTTCTCTTACCTTAGTAAAGTATTCGTTATACAACTTTCGCAGATTTGTAGCGTTGTATAAGTTCTCGAGGTGAGTCGCAATTGCTTTGGCTTTCTGCTTCTTTGCCTGAGCCTCGTTGCTACCATTGCTATTCCACAGAATGTCATTCACGTCTCTGATTGACTGAATAAAATCATCACGTGAGACATTATCATTCAAGGGAATCTTAGTAAATTTCAGCTCGACAACCTGGTCGGTATTCGAGTCCCAAATCACTTCCCCTGATGCATTCAAATACTTCCACTTCTTGGATTCATCTTCCATACGAATCAAACCACGGGGACTTGCACAGACCATTGATTTCCCTCTGTGTTGAGGCGAATAGTAGCCTGTTTATCAGTGAAACTCATCACGACACCGGTGATTCGTACGGTTTCAGAATTTTGTCCAAATCTGTGAAATAAATCATCGTCTTGAACGTGATATGCTGCAAGAGTTGAAACAATGCTACCAACTTTGATTTTCTTTTCAATAGCATGCATTGAAGATAGTTTCTCTGACGCGTCTTTCGATCTTCCCAACTTTCCAACCTAGGCCTAACCAGACGCCGGATCAAACACGCGCCGGCTCCGCCGGCACGGCTACGCCGCGCCGACCTGACTACCGTAAAAGAGCGAAACGTCTCCTCGGAACTTTAACTGCGGTTAACTCCGGGCGAAGCCCGGAGCAAACCAGTAATTAAGGATTGTCGTGTCCGGTGTCTTAGGCCTGAGTGTGTTAATAAGCCGACACACTCGGGAAACGAATGCAAGATCCGAGGTCCTGTCAACAACAGAAATAAATTCAACGCGGGCGGGCGGAACCGCAACCGGCGAACGTCCAATGAACGCAACGGACGATTGGGACGGCCCAATAACAACAACGACAGAAACCGTAACAGTGTTAATAACATGCGACATACTGCCAACGTGGCAAGAGAGATGAAAGTAGCATCCCATGACGAGGTGGACGACGCATGGCTAGGCATGGCCGTCGATGGCGAGGTCGATCTCAACGACTTGCCACCCCTCATGGAGATTGATACGGGTAAGACATTTCCTGTCTTGACTCGCAAGCCCTACGCCGGAAACTTCGAAAAAGTAACAGGAGTTAAGAGACCGGTCGACAACGGAAACAGCAACGCTAACGCACATCAAGGAGCGCAAAAGGAACCGAAGGTTGCCTACAACGAACCACCCAAACAGCGATTGAAGAACTGCGCGCACATGGTTATCAACGGGGCGTGTGCCTTCTGGGACTGCCCGCTGATCATAAAGGACGACCCCAAGGAAGGCGCAGCAGAAGCGGGAACCAAGTCGGAGAACGACAACCGCAAGCCTCCAGACGTCAATCTGTACGGCAAGGTAATGGATGGTGCGGTTCGGCGCGATACCAACAAAAAAACGACTGAAGAGGTTCAGGTAATAGAACACATCATGAAAAGATTGAGTAGAAGGACCGACCTGTCTCGATCACAAGTAAGCTCATTAATGCTCATTGTCCAATGCTTGGTAGACCCCTGGCGGTGCGTGCAAGAAGGGGACCTCGAAGGAAGTTACGACTACCCAGGTATGGAAACGCACATTCCGACGCCGCCACGGGGGGTAAGTAATCAATCGATAGGCTTCGTGGGACTCACTGTAGAAGATGAGGAGGTAGCGCACAAAGACTCTGACGATGACGAAATGCGTTGGAGTTGCCCCTCCGCTCTCCGGATAGTTTAGTAGATGCCGTGGGTGCGGCAATGCGATAACTGCTACGACGGCAAGAGCCTCCGATGCCCCGACTACTATAGAGGCAGAGGAGCGTAGTGATAGCGTGCTCACAGAAGATAAAACTGAGGCAAAAACACAAGAAGTGGAGAGTTCACTAGTAGCGATAGGAGCAGTGACACCACAGATGGACTTTCAGTCCTTCATGGCCACTAGGCCTAGAGAAATACTGTGGGATAGCTTAACACAGGAGCAGAAAATAGACGAAAATGATTATCGATCCAAACTGAATGTATGGGTGTTTCTTCGTAAGCTGCACAGAAAGACGGTCGACCCGCACGGATTACCGGTGCCACCGAGACACTGGCCACCAACATGGCGATTGGGAGCCCCAACTAGCTATATTGTGCCTAGGGAAGAGCCGTGGTACCATAGCGACGAGGCAAAGAAAGGGATACCATCGTTGTCGTGGTTACCACACTTCACCATCCCACACTCATCTGTATCGATTGAGCATAGAATGACACCGGTGGGCAGACCAGTTTGGCAGAGTAGTAGACCAATAACCCGTGTAGGAGTTATATTTCCATTAAATATACTTGATAGAGATCAAGTCATTACCACCACTCCCTCATCGCACCCAATCATCACCGATGGACCCCGGTTTTGGGCCATCGACGTACATTACTGCTTTAGGCATGCTACAATTATGGAGATGGAATACTGGAGCTTGCGTTTAGGTTTCAACATCATACCTGGTGACTGGCAGACGGTGGTGGGACGCTGCAAGCTCTGCGCCAACTTTCAGCCACCAGGTATTTACCCCGCAGACTTAGCACACTCATTGCACGAACCACCTGCATCGTGTGAGCGTTGTGATAAGACACCAGACTTAATGCACCCCATGAAGAGATGTATGGGATGTAAGTGGGTATGGTACTGCAACAAAGAACATCTGAGGGAAGATTGGAAAGCACACACGTATTTTTGTCAGTTTGCGGCCTCCGACATAAACAATAGACTAATTAGCGAGACACAGTTACAATTCTTGCCGCCTTGCGGCATAGAATCGGTTAATTTCGACTACGCAATATTTGCTTTTCAATGCATCACTAGGTACGAGATTGTGCTTGGAGGACCGGCGGGGACAAGGTACCAGATGCCAGCACGCTACGACAAAGAAGACCTAAGAAGGATATACAGAAGGTTGTATGGCTTCACCGATTACGGTATAATATCACCCCCCACCATACTGCAGGCACACGTTAGACAGTCAGCTAGTGACTTAGATTACCAACCGTCGAGAGTACACTCAACATTCACTGCCACTGCAATAGACTCCGACACTACGGTCCGGGGGGAGGAAGAAGCGATGGTAGAGACAGCAGTGGCATATAGGGTAGATGAGTCAGCGACAGTGCTGACAATAGTGGACTCTGGGTGCAATAGAACGCTAGTGTACCACATGATGCCCATGAATAGAGTGAAGACGGGAAAGACGGTACATTTAGCGGGGATTACGGAGCACACAATGGAGGTCAATGTGACAGCGGATGCGTCTTTGCCAGTGATAGACGGCAAATGTAATGAGAATAGCTTACATTTGCAGGAGGCGTTAGTTAGTAAGAAGACCCTCTACTCGTTACTGTCCCCTGGGGTACTCGATCATACTTGTACAAGTATGCAACCGTTTTTCAAAACAGACAAGTAATAATCCTATGTGAACCGCTAACAATTGATCCATAGCATGTGGTATGTCGTGGGCGTATGATGCCCAACAAACTCTACCGTCGTACACACCCTTGGACTCCCCATTAGCCTTTGCCCTGAGGTACAACCCTGTTTTCGATGACTCGCGAGCCATAGCTAATTTCTCAGCGAGACCGACTAGAGCATGGCGCAGTATTGGAGCTCTAGAATTACATCGCATGTTAGGTCACGCCGGCGTTAGAGTAATGGAAGAATGGGCAAAGAGAAATGGCCGGACTATCGTAGGTAAGAGAATAAGAGAATTGATCACAACTGCATGCACAGGTTGCAACTAGTCAAAAATTACGAGGCTACCTGTCTTCAAAGCGAACGCAGACATCGACTCGGGCTTTCGCATAGGTGAGTGCCTACACATGGATTCGAGAGGACCATGGGGCGTGAAGTCATTGCAAGGGAACAGGTATAAACTCATCCTGAAAGATAAGGAGAGTCAATTTGGTTTTAAGAATTTCACACCAACAAGAGAGGAGGAATTGTATTTGCCTTTTGTGCAGAAAGTGATTGCGTTCTTCGCTGCACAGACCGGCAACACGGTAAAACAGTTACGATGTGATGGCGAATACAATACCAGACGTTTGCAGGAGTTCTGCGACCGGAACGGGATCATTCTGAAGACCACACCAAGGGTCGAGCCCAGGTCTAACCCTGTCGCAGAAAGAGATCATAGGACAAGCGAAGTAAGAGCAACAGCTATGAGATTGGATGCACATTTACCACCATCATTTTGGCAGGAAATGGAAATGGCTGGGTGGGTGATTCGACTCGTCACACCCATCCCTATAGGAAAGTACAAAGGAATAACAACATATGAGCTAGCTTTGCAAAGACAGCCACCGAAAGATTTCTTACACCCTATTGGCTGCCTAGCATGGGTACGTTTGTGGGAATCGAAGAAAGGAATGGCAATTGCTGTGCCAGGTGTGTTGGTGGGGGTACAACTTATTTCGTAGACTCTACCGCATTTACATGTTAGAAAAACAGAAGGTAGAGGAACATAGGAACGTGAGATTTGATCACACCAGGTGTGGCTACACTGCACGTACAACCACAACCATGGAACGTTGATGGCAGCATCGAACATGGAGATATGCAAGTCCCATCGATTTTTCCCACAGACAGAGATTAACAAATTTCACGGGAAAATCATGGAATTTCGCGACAAACCGACACAAGGAAGAATGACGAAGTCGAGGACGAGTCATCTATTGTAGTGGTAGAGCACGACACAGCACCTACGCGAAACATAGCACGACCACTACCACCCATACCAGCTCTAGAACGCATCGCACGAGCTGAGGACACGCCGGTAGTGCTCAGAAACAGAAACAGACCGCCATCGAGAAGTTCAGTTAGACGGATTCGGTTTGTTGATGCCAAACATGTCCCACCCCCAAAACCCAAAGTCCCAAGAGATATCGATGGTAACGTCGATGAAAGGAACATAGTGAGAGGAAAACGTGATAGGAAGCAAACCCCCGCAAATACATCAACACATACCTACAGATTGGCGGTAGCTGAGGACGATGACACACAGTTCGTATCTCAGAGAGACACGAATGATGGTTTGCGTTATGAAGATGTTTGTCTATTCACAAGAGTACTCAGAAAGCCGGAGAAACAGCTTAGAGTAATACCACAGGTAGTGGAGGCTAGGCAGAAAGAAATACAGGGGCTGTACGACGCGAGATGTCTAGAGTGGGCTACGTGGCAAGATGCAGAGAGAGACAGAGTAAAGCCAATTCGTACAGGTTTCGTAGACGCAACAAAGGAGGACGAGGCCACAGGTGAGAAGAAGGACAAGTCGAGGTTAGTAATTTACGGGAACCAAATGATACCATTTCAGCATTTCAGCCCTTATGAAACCTCGTCACCTGTGGCACAACACATCTTCCTCCTCACGCTTTGCTCATTGTTGGTTGCACTCAATGCGTTCATAAAACACATAGATTTCAGCCAAGCATACTCACACGCCAGTATGCAAGAGATTTGCTATGCAATACCATCGGATGATTGCAAGCTGCAGGACTGTACGGCTCTCCACAGGCAGGAAGACGATGGTACAACCATATTGCGAGCTTTTTGCGAAGCATAGGATATTTACAGTCGACTGTGGATGCTTGTGTTTTCTTTTTGAAGGGCGATGATGGCACTTTTCCCCCGTCGATAGCCTACGACGATAGGTCGCTTCCATGGATTTTGCTGTGCGCACGGACGACATGCTTGCTTTTTGCTTAAAGGAAAAACAACACGAAGAGTTGGTGAAAAAGCTAGGGGAGGGCAAGTTTCGTTTCACTGATAAAGGGGAAGTAGAGGTGTTCTGCGGTATGCAGTTCAAGCGATTTGAGAACGGTTTGCTGATCCATCAACAAGCATACATAGAGGGGTTGCTACAGGATCGGGGCTTTGAGAATGCAAAGCCATCGACAACGCCATGCAATGAACAGGAACCGCAGCCAGCAGACCCTGATGCCTCTATACGACAATGGCCCTTAAGAAAATTGGCAGGTGAGCTAATTTGGGCCATGTCCCAAACTCAACCACATTTTGCTTATGCGGTTAATAGGCTGTGCATATACATGCACAGAGCACCGGTCCCGTTATCATTTGTAGTTCGCCCGACCTCGATCGATGTGTGAACTTACACTTAC